>VDFB02325164.1:0-36203 GCA_007258455.2 Sequoia sempervirens | reverse complement strand
CCCCATGAAGACCCGTCCGTGTTGATTTTCAGATTGCCTTGCGGAGGAGGACTCCACCTCCCCACCCTATTTATCTTCCGAAGAGGGTTTCTGCATCTATTTCTCATGATCTGGCCTTGTGGAGGAGGAAGATGGAGACAACTGTAGCAAATAACATCACCAAGATCCACAGCCTCCGTTAGGTCACACTTAGCCGAAACAGTTTCCCCCAAAGAGTGAAGAATTTTCCACCACAAGTGGTGGGCCCCCAACAACCCATCGTGAAAGATCCGATGATTCCTCTCCAACCAGATATTCCAAAAACTAAAAGAAGGGCCAAGAGTCCAAGCAACCTGAAGAAAACAGGTTTTGACCGGGGTCTTGCCCCATCGATCAAAAAATTCAGCCAAAGAAGAGACATGGCAACAAGCTTGATTCCACACACCCCACCACAAATGCCAAATATTCTAGTATAGGAACATTGAAAAAAGAGATGAGAGACACTCTCTTCATGACCATGACAGAACACACACATCGAGGGGGCCTGAAAACCACGCTTGCATAAATTATCCCAAGTAAGACATCAATTGTGGACCACCAACCACAAGAAAAAGTTGCCCTTGGGCCACAAGAACTTGTACCAAACTTGCTTCCACTAGGAAGCCTAACTGTCCCCAAAATTCTGTCGCACGAGCTCAACATAGCCAGCAGAAACAAAAAACTTACTAGACAAATCCTTGCTAAAAATAAGAAATTAATGTTGATGATGGAAAATGATGAAATAATTAAATAATAATAAATTACTTAATTATTGAGGAAAATGTGTTAGCTTCATTTAATTATTTAATTAACAATGATAGATCCTATAGATGGATAAAAAATGATAACGAGAAGTGATGGTGATTTAGATGAAATGTGTTAGTCATTTTTAGGTGTCTACATTTTGCCCCTTTTGAGACAATGTGTATGTTACGTTGTATCAAAAAAATGTTGCTAGTATGAAAATTTTAGGTAACGATATACTTTGTATTCCCTAGTGAACCGAGGGATGGAGGTTGGTTGCCCCCTCAAGAGATTTGCTAAAAGAATAATTTTTGGGTTGGGCTCACAATAGGAAATCAGGTTAGGTTTAGTGGACTAGAGGTCAGAAAATAGTATTGGATTGCGAAAGAACAAGATTTGAGGGATAAGGGATGAAAAAAATAGATTGGGTGGGATTAGGGGTGATGAATTAGGGTTTGGGTGGCTATATATAGCCATGGGAAGGTCATTTTCACCTCATTTGCACTCTCTTAGTTATAGATTTTCACAACCTCTAGAGTGTGAAGAAGTTGGTGAGATGACATGTATTTCGAGGAGCAACCACTATGCAGAGCACGTTCATCAGTTCTAGTGGTCAATTGAGTCACTTGTGGTACTATGTATCTAATCCTTAGGGCCCTAGGTGTAGGTTTAGGTGTAGTAAATGCTAGGAAAAGTAGGTCAATCAAATATGCCAAAGTATGAAATTATTCATTTAAAGCCTAAAATGGTGCATTTGATGTACTTTAGCACATTTGAAAAGTGAATTGATGCATTTTATTTTTTTGGTCGCATATGATTTTAGGGTCGTGATTGGTTTGGCACATCTGGTAGATAGTTTTGCGCATTTGATAAAATAGAACACATGTGATGGAAGATTGGCACATTTGAAAATATGGGTCGCATATATGATACTAAAGTGTCACAATTGAAAAATTGAGTCATTATTGATTTTAAGGTTTTGGCACATTTGATGTAAAGGTTACGTTTTAGAGGATTTTCAATTTTTTGCACTTTAATTGATGCTATGTGCACTATTTTTTTAGGTTGTACTAGATTTTATTATGTCTAGGGAGTGTCATCCCTTGACACTATATATGAGGACAAAGTTGGATGAGCTAGATTAGGCCTTCCTATCAGTAGTTGGGTTATGGTATATTACCTATATGCTTGAGATCTGTACACATAGGACCATGATGTCATCTCTAGTGGAGAGAGCGAGTGATGTGCATTTGTGTTACCTACTAGTGAGATTATAATTACTCTAGAGGATATCTAGAGTATTTTGAGGATCCCCATTCATGGTGAGTGGGCTATATATGATATCAATTTTGGAAAGTGTATTGGAGAGAGTGTTCTTGGATGATGATCTAGGCATCAAGGATGGTACGATGGACCTAAGGAGGGTGATGGGAAGATTTGAGGCACTATCATTAGTATTGGTTGGGGTGGTTGGGGGGTCTTAGTTCTTGATTGTAGATCCTATAGGTTTCCCATCGATTGGGGAAGGGTGTTGGAGAGTATACTTAATGATGAATCAGTATATGCTTAGGGACCATGCATCCTTACCCACATTTACCATGACATGCATCATGTGGTGTACAAATTTATGAAGCTATTTTATCATACAGAGCCACATTGCTACATATTTGGGCTTGGGAGCATATCAAAATTACATGTCCAATTGGATGGAGGATTTGTGGTAGTGGTATGCCTCTTTTTGTATATGATGGTATTTTGACACATCAGCGGCTAAGCAATCTCATTTATTGTAGACACATTTTTTATGAGTTGGATAGTGTTGACTAGAGGCCATGTTGATTATGTGAAGATTGGGTAGATGATGCTACTCATCTTGTATATTGTAGGCAGCCTAGGTACTTGATTGGTCAAACCACACACATCATTAAGATATTTTCCAGAGTGGGTTCAAAGACAATTCAATGAGGAGTTAGGTCTATCATGAGTGGATGCCATTTTTTCTTGCACCCAAATAGATATTGGTGAGTGGGGGCCTATGATATCTCCTAATACTTCTATTTTATATTTTTAGGTTTAGTTCCAAAATAATGGGCATGGGGGTAGCCATAGCAGATGTAGGCACTATGAATGAGTATGATGCATCGTGGACACAACACATGCCTGATAGATTGACACATCCAAGTTTTGGTGAGGTTGGTAGGAAGAGGCATGATCCAGAGCCAAGGATGGCTCTTTAGTAGAGGTAGAGAGTGATGGTAGTTGTATGGGGTGATGGAGGGGATAGAGGATAGGGTGGAGGAGATGGAGGAGATGGAGGAGGAGATGGAGATCAGGGAGGTGGGGATGGTGGGAAAAGATGAGGGAGGGGATGGAGATGGTGTATGGGGTAAGGAGGCCACCATGGGTGGATGGGGAATGTAAGAAGAGGGGGTTGGAGGAGGCGTTGAGGTTGGTGGAGGAAGGAAGGAAGGAGTATAGGATGAACACCATTATAATATGAGATGGGAGAGATATTTTGAGATTATTTACAATCATTTTATTTAGGAGGCACTTGAGATCACTGACACTGAGTTCTCAATCGGGGCTGGCTAGAGGCAAGGGCCAGTCATGGGGGCACCATCAATACCACCACCAACACCAACAACATAGGATCCAACAGGTTAAGGCCCAACAACATTGCTAGTAGCAGGTCTTCCTTCTCATGTACTATCACCCAGTCACTAAGAGGGTGTGAGCTCTACGTAGAGAGGTATTTTTATCTTGTATATTTTGAAGTAGACATATATTATTTTCATGTGGTTTATTGTATTTATGTATATTCATGGATCATATAACCTATTGTACACAAAATTTATATATGATGTATCATGACATGGTTTTGATATATATAAGGTGAGATTCATTTGTGATGATTTATAATGTGTATGATGATGTATGTATGCAATGATTATATTATTTGATGATGTTATGTGTTGTATGTGATGGATATATACATGTAATAATGATTTATTTTATGATGCTATATATATGTGATAAATATATACATGTGATGGATATTGTTGATGCTATGATGATTATGATTAATGCAATATATTATGATCTATTGGATTACAATTATGATGGATTATGATAATGATGCTATAATTAATGTGATTTGATTCTATTTTTGATGATGTTATATGCTCATGATTATGGATGTAGGATATGTATGATGTTATGACCAATACTAATGATTGTGTATGTAAGGATTTTATGGATGCATTGGGATATATTATTTTGTGTCATAACACCTAGATAGAATGGCTAGTAGAATGGGGATGAATTAGTAAGATAGAAGAAGTAATGTAGGATGTAGGATAATGATGAATAAATGAAATAAATGAATTTTGTTTATCAAATATCAAATAGTGAAAGTTATATTTAGGATATGTGATGGGTAGTGAATATGAAATGGACAAGTGATAATAAGACGAAAAAGTGATTTTTCTTTTCTTTTGGTTATGCCAAAAAATGTAAACGAAATCCTTATTTTGATATAGCAAATGGATAATATGCACCAAGGTATGAAGAACCAATGTGGTGTATCCCTTGCATGGATGTTGACTCTACAAATAAAAAGGATTATCCTTATTCATACTAGACATACATAAACCTTGTTTGAATGTGTGTGAGAATAAGACTTAGAGCATGATATTCCAAGTGCACAAAAGGTATGAATGACTTGATATGTAAACGATGTTTGCTTATGCAAGAATCTATCTCAACACACACAACACAAGTATCTGACATGGTCTTATTATAAGAACATACCACAAGCACATCATATGAAATAAATAATTATGCCACATTCTATGCTCCCTTAGACACACCAAGATGCTAAAATATCAAGGTGGCTTCAAGTGTTGGAAGGGGATGAAAAATAAATCAAAATAAATGAATCATTGACAAAATAATATCAACAACCATCATCTCTTTCCAAAAAGGTGTGTTTGTTATCTTGGATTTTGCTTATTGTAGGAAAGGTGTATTCATTAAGGCATAGATATGGATAATGAATTAAATGATTAGGCAATAGATATGTAGGTAATAGGTTGATTCAACAATTATCATAGCTTGTAATTTTTCATGGAAGCTATATGTTTAAACTAATGATTTTATTTTGTTTCATTGTCAAAGATGATTGGGGTGATGAATGATTTATTATGGATGAGTGAATTTTTGTAGGTGTTGATTTGTTTTTGGATTTTTGGAATATTTAATGTTTTTGGATTTTTAGAATATTTGATTTTTTTAGATTTTTGGAATATTTGATGTTTATGGCTATTTTGAAATATTTTCAGATGGTTTTTAGATTTTTGGAATATTTGGTTTTTTTGGATTGATTGGAATATTTTATTTTTTGGATTTTTTTGGCATGTTGATGTTTTTGGATTTTTTGAATATTTGATGTTTTTGGATTTTTTGGAATATTTGATGTTTTTGGTTTTTTTTGGAATATTTGGCTTTTTTTATTTTTTTAGTTCAAGGCAATAATAAGGATCCAATCTAATGACTAGATCTAAGGAAAATTCTCCCAATTAGGTATATGATCATTTATTATGGTATGGGTGGACTAAATTTATTATGGTATTAGGTGGGATAGATAACACTAGACACTGGTAATTACCAAGCCATGCTAGGTGAGTAAGTGAAAAAATTATAGGTAGATGGATATGGATGGATTTCGACTTTATTATGAATGGAATGGATAAGAACACGATAGATGGTAGATGGTGCTTACTATACATGGTGCATGTAAATAGGTTTTCACCATGGTACTTTCCCAAATTGCCACCGAAGTGGTTTTCACTAGAGGATGATTTTTATCTTTACTTTTTTCCATTTTCTTGTTTTTTTTAATCTTTCTACACATGACACCTATAAATAGGTTTTCACCATGGTACTTTCACAAGGAACCACCAGAGTGATTTTCACCATTAGACAAATTATTTATCTTTACTTTTTTATTTTCAATTAGGCTACCTCAAGGGTCAAGCATAAAATTTCTTGAGATGATTGCTATTGATGGGCTCTTGTAGAGGCTCACCTTTAGGTGTTGTAAGCTAGTAAGCTCCTAATCCATATCTTTTCTTGTAACAAATGGTAACAACTTGTTAGGCTTAAATTTTCCTTAGTTTTCTTGATCTTGTTGATTTTTCTAAAAAAATGCTCCGTGAATTCATATCACCCAATTCAAATCTTTGGGTCTTGATCTTCTTGTTGTAACTAAAATGAAGACTATTTTGGTAGGATTAAAAATGATTCGATGTGTTGAGACGTATTTAATCTAGTAAATCTAACTCTTGTAATATTCATACCCAGTACTCTTCAATGTCAATGAGATATTGCAAGATACCCTTAATGATGAGAGTTTGACCTTAATAGGAAAAACAACTTCAACGATAAAGACTAGTGAATATGGAGTAGCACCTGTGCATGTATGCATGCTAGTAAAGTAGGCCCATAAGGCGGGGTTGAGTTGAAGGTGTCAGTCACTAACAACACCGTTACATGTAAATTCTTTAAGATTTTAAGTATGGTTTTATTAGACATCTCAACTTGATTATTGTAATGTGGGTAATATGGAGTGAAAAAGTTATATATATGGAATTAGGTGCAAATACTATGAATGTATTGATTTTTGAAAGGTGTGCCATTGTATGTGATAATGGTGTGGGGAATACCAAACCAAAAAATAAGGTAGTCATGGATAAACTATTCATTTATTTACTAGTGATGTAGGTCAATGGAATGGCTTCTATCCACTTCATAAGTACTCAATGCCAGTGATAATGAATTTGTGACTGTTAGATGAGATGGGGTGAATTTTACCTATGAGGTTGAGTCCCCATTATGAGGTTGAGGGTGAATTATAACTATTGAACAAGTGCATGAATTAGATCTCCATGTTGTTGACACTGAAGAAATTTCTTTATTTTCTCTTGATCCATAGTAGGCCAATATTATCATGTTCTTAGTAACTTCTTAGAAAGGGAGGGTAGGACCACTATAATATTACCAAAAAACACAATTATGGACCTCATGTAAGGCGGTTCTAGCTTCTTCCAAATTTAAACATCTCAGTAAGATACCATTAGGACTCTTTCAATATAGCATACCACTAAAGATAGTGAAGCAAGATAAGTAACAAATGGAGGTTTTCTTTTGGTTACTAGTTAGATTGGGTGGAATGATACTATTATGAAGGTAATCATATATAGTGATACCATGGGGAATCAAAACCAATAATTTCACACATGAGTTTCAATTCTAGCACATTAAAAGTAGGAACCAAAAGTTGTTCCACTAAAAATTCATATTGTTGATTATTGTGAGGCATATCTAAAAGAGATCCAAAAGTTTCCATTGCATCTACAACTTGATTGTTCAATCTTGGTATTTGATCAAAGGAGATATTAGAGAAATATTTCTTGAAGTTGTCAACCATTCTCTTATATGGCAAGAATTTATCATCCTTTGTCTGGTACTCATTATTAACCCGTCTAATAGCTAGTTGTGAATCTCCATAGACTTGTAGCTCTTTATGTGGCATTGAATTTCCATTCTAATTCATATAATGAGTCTTTCATTATTGACAATATTTTTGGTACATGGGAACGCTAGTCGATATGCTTTATGAATACAATCATCTTGAGGAGTGATGAATAGGACTCCTACTCCTGAACCATGTTAGTGTACGATCCATCAAAGAAAACCTTCCACTTATTTATTGGGGTGATAGGAAAAAATGTTTCATTTGGAAAGTCTTATATAAGCGGATTTTCATCATATAGAGGTTCTTATGCTAATTGGTTTTTGATGACTTTTCCTTTGATTACCTTTTGATCCACATATTCTATGTCAAACTCATTTAATAGCATCACCGATTTGGCCATGTGACCAATGAGTGTTGCCTTGGAAAAAATACTTCAATGGATCAACTTTTGAGATGAGCTTTGTTTGATGATTAAGCATGTAGTTTAAGAGCATTTTTTATGTGAAGACAACATCTAGACATGCTCGCTCAATAGTTGTATAATTCAGTTCATATCCTACTAATGTTCTACTAATGTAGTATATTTCTCTCTATTTTCTAGCCTCATCACATTGTGCTAAGAGAGCTCCCAATGTTGTTGTAGTTAAGATATATATATTGATGGCTGCCTTGAACTGCAGGCATCAATACTGGTGGTGAAGCAAGTTAATCCTTTATTTTCTAGAAATCATGTTGGTACTTCTCATTCCATTTGAATGTGACATATTTATGAAGGATATGAGAAAAAAATGGCATGTATTTGCTAGTTGGGCTATGAATCACTGGATTGACTATAGTTTTCCTTGGAGATTGTGAAGTTGTTCTAGATTGTTTGGTGGAGGCATTTAAATTATTATTTTTATCTTTGCGGGGTCAACATCAATACCTCTATGAGACACAATGTGTCCCAATATTTTTCTTGAAGTGACATCAAAGACACATTTCTAAGGATTGAGTCTCACTTGGTATCATTCTAGTCTATCAAAGATTTGTCTAAGGACATCTAAAAGTGTTTTTCTTGTTATGTATTTTCTTAGTAAGTCATCTATATAGTCTTCCATTATTTTGTGGAACATGTCATTGAATATTACTATCATTTCTATCTAATAAGTTGCACCAACATATTGTAGACTGAAAGGACTTACGTTCCAACAATAATTACCCAAATGATATGTAAAGAAATATTATGTTGATCTTCTAGTGCTATGTAGATCTAATTGTATTCAGAGAAACAATCCATGAGATAAAGCATCTCATGTCCTATTGTCAAATCTACAATGATGTAAATGTTTGGTAGTGAAAAGTTCTCTTTTGGACAAGCCACATTTAAATCTCTAAAATTAGTGCAAATGTAGATAGCCCCAGTGGTTTAGCAACAAGAACAAGATTTTGTATCCACTTTGGATATTCTATAGGTCTAATGAAGCCAACATCTAGAAGTTTCTACAATTCCACTTTGACTAATAGTGCAATTTGAGGATTCATTGTACAAAGTCTTTTTTTTACTAGTTTAGCATCTAGATAGATTATCAAATGATGGGCTACCAAATTTTTATCAAGTTTGAGCATGTTTGCATATGACCAAGAAAATTTGAATTTTTGTATCTCAAGGAATGTTGTGAAATATTTCTTCTCCTCTAGTGTCAATGATGTGGCAAAGAAGGTGATCTTAGGATTGTCGATTGTTTCAAAATTTATCTCTTCTAATGCTTCTAGTAAGATTGGGGTTATTTCTTAATTTTTAGCAATAATTGGAAGGTTAAATACTTTATCTATAGGTGCCTAAAATAGGTTTTCATCCTTGGATACATACTTTATTTTTACTTTTTCTAGATCTGAAAGTGTTATATTGTGGTCTTCACTAGGGGATCATTTTATTATTTTTTATATTTTCACTTTTTCAACTAAAGGATTTGATTTTCCCCCCAAATTATTCTTATGTATCAAGTTCTATAAGAATCCTTCTTTTTGATCCCTAAGTGGTATATTTTATCTAAGTCCCATAAGATCTGCAATAGCTTCATCATTTTGAAATATGTTTAGAATCAGTGGTCCTTGTTAGTCCCAATCAGTAAGTTGAAGCTCATAAATAAGTGGGAGGTTGTTGTTTTGAAAGGGATATGTGAATGATATGGAATATAACATGTGAATGGATGCATTTTCAAATACGTACTAGTGATGTACATGGAATTCATCGATGGTATCATCATTAGTAGTTTCAATCACGGGAAAAATTTTGACTACCTTCTTAAGGACACACTCAATGTCTGGAGACACATTACTTAATGACCCATACCCAAGCCTCTGATATTTTTTCTTTCTATAACTATGGGTTCTCTTATTCCTTTTTTATGAATTCCAAGGCCACCTTGACCTAAAAATCACATGTTCTTGACAATCTAGAAACCTTTAGCATATTGCTCAACTAGTAGGGTGGGTTGTTCTTTATCTTCTTGGTATAACCAATTAGAGATATATTTTTCTATGACCTCTTTTTTTATAGGATCTCTCCCCACTTTAAGAATATAGTGGGTCCATATTTGATAATTGAACAATTCATATCTATGCGCTAAGGTTTTCTATATGTCTTAGGATAAGATGGAAGCTGTCCTACATAGAAGGACCCTTTCAAATCATATTCTTCACAACCCTTGTCATGTATTTTGACCTTTATTCTAGGATTGGAATCATGTGATTTAGATTATGAGGCCAATGTGGATGGTTTTATATCAAATTATTTTGTTGTGATGTTCTTGTTAGGTACTTGAAGGATTTTTTGGTATTTTAATTTTGCATTTTAGCAATATTAGAAAGGGTGAGGGTCCCCATAAATGGTTACATTGGTTTCATTGTAGGTAAATTTTATGAATTTATGGTAAGTGGATGGGATGGCTTGCATGCCGTTTGTCCGTGGGAAAAATAGAAGAATTTTGTAGGGGAGATCAAGGTCCAATACTTGATAGGTAGTTTTTATGATTACAAGGCCAATTTGAATAGGTAGCTTGATTATCCATTCTAATTCATGCTCAAAATCCTCACATGCTCTTATTTTAATGCTCTTTTGTTTCTCTATGACCCCATTGAATTATCCCAACTATTTTACTAATTTTAGAGTACAAATATTTAAGCCTATCACACCATCTATTAGGACTCTTTTGATTTTGTGCTTATGGACATAGAATTCTAGGTATAATGCTTAGTTATGGTATGAAGTGGCAATAATATATTTTTTAGTGGATACGAGGTGATGGTTTGATGTAAGGTGTCATACCATGGCTTGGAATTGTTCAATAGGTCTATATTGGTAGATACAAATGATGTCTGAAGTGATTCTTACGAAATTCCTTATGTGCAGGAGATATATAGAGGAGTTCTAAGATAAAAATTTGGGTTGGTGTTTTCTTTAGATGTTCTACAATTTTATATTTAGATGGTAAATGGGGTGCTTATGGAGCTCCCTAGAGAGTGACTTTTCCATGTGTAGTAATTACAAATTCAAGAGTCTTGTTTAGGAAGGTGATAGCGAAAATATGATTATTAGTTTCTTCAGTATGTCCCATGCTATGGAATCATATGAATAGTTTACATTGTTATTTTTCTTTTCATCACAAGAGTCATTTTTATTTCAATGTTTAAGGATTGGATCCTTTTCGATACTAAGATAATTATTGGTATAATTTCTAGGAAAATCCTTGATGTTTACATCCCCTCAATCAATAAAATTAGGTGTCTTGTGACCTTTTATTTTATGGTGCTTACAATAGTCATTTTCATTCTATCATGAAGGTTTGAATTGTGGTTCATCATATTTTCCTAGCTTTAGAAGCTTAATGAGATTGGCTTGGACCGGTTTATTTAATGCAAACTAAATTGTCTCTCTGAGAGGAGTTTCTTTTCATCAAGAATTAATGTTTTGTCTTGGTGCTCCCCTTGGCAGAGTCATTTTTTGGGTATTTTGTCATGTGTTAGGTGGTATTTGTATATTATGCATAAATTTAGTGTCCACTACACCATCATTGGTAACACCTTTTTTGTAGACCATAGGAAAGGTCTATTGTTGGAGTGTGAGGCATGGCCTTTACTTTCTTTGTAAATTTTGACATGTCCTTTTTCAATGAAGGGATTTTTCAATAGTGATTCATTTCTCAAGATCTCATCAAATATTTTAACACATTGCACTTGTAGGTGGAAACTAATTTATTGATTGAGATTTTGGACAAAAATGCTCACAAGTCATTTTTTTAGTATGGGTCATGGGAATTCATTGGCCATATTCCTCCAACATTGTAGGAAGGAAGCAAATTATTCTCCATTTTGTTGTTGGGTGTTCTATAAATAATTCATAGATATATCATGTTCAATATTGTAAGAGAAGTGATTGATGATTTTCTTAGCTAGTTCATGAGAGGTCTTGATACTATGTTGTAAAAGAGAGAACCATTCTATTGCATACCATCCTAAACTTTGGGGAAAGAGTTGCATTAAATAGGTGTAATTCTAATCTACCTCTATCAAAGCTATGTAGAATTCTCATATATGCTCTTGTGGATCACCCATTCCCTTATACTTGTCAAAGTTTGGCATATTTCAAATTTGTGAGGAAATAGAATCATAGGTATTGTTCAATCAAATAGATAAGGACATATATCCTTGTTGGTTGGCAGATTTGTCCTTTAAACAATTAATTCAAAATGACTCTATATTTCCCAAAGAAGGACTAATTGATCAATAATAGTTGGAGAGATCACCATTGCATTGGTGATCTTCCTCTAAATTTTAATTGAGGTACAACTCCCTCTTTTGATACGAATTTTGGATTTTTTTAAATATAATGAAAGCGAGGTATGCTTTTGACCATAAAGAAGGAAAGGAAAACTAACATCTATCCATAACCATGAAAATATATGCAATAGGGATTGCTTTAAAACTAAGAAAAACTTTAATGTTGGAAATTGGACTAGCAAACAATCAATATCATAGCTCACAAACTAGATTATTAAGAGCTTACTGACTTGACACATTTGCAACTTAACATTCACTGTAAATAAATGAATAAAATGCCATAGAACAACACATCCTCAAAGGGAAGGAATATTCAAATGTTCATCTAAGCTCACAAAATTATTCATAAACATTAGCCTTCTATTCACAAATCCATTGCACACAAACAACAAACATTCACAACAAAATATCAAACTTCAAAATTGATCTTTTGATTATGATTGATTCTCACTCATGCATCACAGTGCAAGGGGGATCAAAATTTTGGACCCTTGAAATGTCAAAATAAAACATATTTGAAACAACCTCTTAACCTAACGGTCTAAATTTCTTGAAAATAAAATTGATTCTTGGAAGGAATGGTAACCGCTACTCCATTGAATAAACAGTTAACCGAAAAATCAAGTGATTCATGCCTGGTTATGAAAATATAGTCATTAATGACTATTTTGAGGGGTGGTTATGATTGCATTTCCATTTTCGATTGAAAAGACAGGAAAAAGGAACCGTCACTTGTTGTGTGTTATCACGGAATCTAGCAGCGCTCGTTCCACGGATAACCCCCCTACGAAACTTGTCTGTTTCCTAGGTTCATGAAGTTCAAGCACAAAAAATGAGGTGATTTTCAAGCCACCTTGAAATGTGTTCCAAAGCCTCCAACAGTCAGTTTGAGCATCCCCCTATGTTTGCCTCGCGAAGATCTTCGAAATGAGCTCCTTCGCGAAGTCTCACTGTTTATACTTAGTTAAATTGTGAAATATGCAGTTGCACTCAAAAAGTGTGCTCCTGCTCACAAGCCAAAAAATTGACTAAGTGTTGAAAGTGCAGGGGCGCCAAAAATCATCGCCCCTGCATGAAAGTGATTTTCCAAAATGTGGAGAAGCACTGAAAAAGTGCGCTCTTACACATGGTTTCCAAACTTAGCCAATTTTTGGCTCAGGCGCACTTCTTCATGTTATTTGCATTTTTCGCTTATCGTGCCACTTTTTATGCCTCAATTAATTGGGCACTTGAGTTAGTTTTTTTGTGTTTCCCACTCACTTAAAAGTGATTTTATTGTTTCATTTTCATTTTTTGTGATCTTCAACTTCATTCCTCTTTGCTGGGCATGCATCTACCTCCTCCAAAAACTCATTTTTTGTAAGAGCTCCTTCTTGGTCGAGCTAGGGTTTCCATTTCTTGTTTCAGGTATGGTTTCTTATTTTCTCCCTTCGTCCCTTCCTTTTATGAGTACGTTTTAAACTTATTATGATTTGTAAATACGTTTTTAATTGTCATGTTTTTGTGTTCTCCAAAAACATGTTTTCCTCATGCTCTTTCTCATGCCCGCACATGAGTTCTCTTCATTCCATCGTGTTTGTTTCTCTTCTCTTCATCACGCATTTGTGGCTTTCTTCTTTTGGTCGATTTCTTGTTTGTCATCACCAAGGGGTTTTGGTTTGTGCGTTCCTCCCTTCTATCTCTATCTTCTTCTCTTTCCTTGTAGAATTTGATGCGCACGGGTTCTTCATATGAGAAACTTATTTTTACTACTGAGTTCTACTCTTAAACTATGGCACACTTTTCATTCAACCTTGCATCACGTCAATCTCCATGCCACAAAATGTAGTAGTGCTGAAATTTTGCACCATAACACCAAGTTGTTGTCCCCAAATGCAGAAGCGCTAAAAAATTGTGCCCTAACATCATGAGAAATTCCCTAACACTAAGAAGTGCAGGAGTGCTGATTTTCAGTGCCTCTGCACCAAAGTCAGCTTCCTCAAAGCCCTTACACTTTTCGCAATTTTTCCCTAAAACACTTCAAACTTGCCAGTTTCATCTCGAACCTCGCTCCTTCCACTTTGTGCATCATTTTGCATGCCTTGTCATCTGCTCCACACTTTCTCATCGTCGTTGCTCACCTCACGCATTCCCATGTTGTTTAACGACTAACATTTGTCCTAACTCCAAATCTTGCAGTCTCTTTTCAAGATCCTCAAAGTTGATTGATCAAAGATTTAGTTGCTCTCAGATGACTTCTAGAGAACCTCTGTCTTCTTCAAAAGCAAAAGGAAAAATGAAATATAAGTATCAAGGTGTCTATCCGCCAACTGTAGTAGTCTCCAAGGTGGAAGAAATAAAAGACAGAGGTTGGTCATCAAGACTTGGTTGATTTTGTAGAGAAAACTGAGAAGAAGCCTCTTCCTGATCCGATGAGAGAAATTGTACACAGTAACCTGCATTTGGTAGCTATGTTCCCTACTGTTGCACACAATACAAAATTTTTCCTTCAAGTGGCATCCCACTACATCAGGGAAAGAAGAAGCGTGATTGATTCTTCTGGGCACGAGATTTTAAGACTCGACCCTGACTTCTTTGATATTGTGTTTAAAGTTCCTCAAATGGAGTACATTGACATCTCGATACAAAAAGAATAAGAAGTCTTTGACACTAATCCCAACAAGGCTAAAAACCTAATAAATAGCCAATGGTTGAAGAAGCCTAGACAAACTGTTTCCAGATGGCAAAAGGAACTCCTGTGAAGTGATTTCAAAGATGATGTCAAAGATATGATCACATTTTTAAGCAGAGTGAAGGGCTTTCCTGAATCATCCAATTTTCATGATTGGATGTATGAATACATCAGGATTATAAGAAGAAAAAAAGTTCACATTGACTGGGGAAAACATATCAGTGATGAAATACATGAGCAATTGATCAATGCACCTTCTACATTAAAATTCTATATGACTTCTTATCTGGTGTATGCAGCAGATGTAATGAGGCAATTTCTAGGTCTATCCACAAAAGGGAATCATATGCTGGTACCTATGTATAAATTCTTCTATCAACTGGAATTGAAGGAAAGCTTCCATCATTTCAGGTAGGTTATTGATGCTTTCTTCGTACCTTTGCTTTTCAATTTTGATCTAGCTCTTGAGAGGAGAAGGGTATCTGATGAGGCCTATAAGGCATTAAGTAAAGTTGGATGTTTATTTCTACAATTCCCAGCATTTACTTATTTGAGAGTAGGGTGCTACACTAGTTTCCCTTACATGCTGCCACGATATCCTTCGGACGAGTGGGTTCTCATGGAGATGTGCAGACAGCTTATTTCAGTGCATAAAGAATGAAGAAATAATCATAAGCGTGGATTCAAGTTCCCACTGACAATTGGAAGATATACTATCCCAACTGTACAGAAAGCCAAATCTTTTTATGTTGAGATGCAAATCATGACAACCAGGACCTATAGGTATAGGTTTGATTTTGATTATCGGGATGTCAGAAGGAAATTGAAAAAGGGTCATCATCACAAGTACCATTTTGAAGACATCTGGGCTGATTGCAGAGATGAAGAAGCCATTCACAAAATGGATTATTGCAGGTTGACCATGCAGAAGATCAAAGACCTTGATATTGTCGACCTACCAGATGATTTTATAGATCCTAGCGATTTCATGAATGTTGTCTATGATGAACAAGAGGTTTCTAAAAGGTCATTGCCTGCAATTCAATGGTCTAGGAAAGAAAGTACCAGCATGAGAGAGAGATTGGCACCAATCCTATCCAATATTGCAGAATGGTTACATAAGCATGGTTTTGAAATGAAAATTTTTAGAACAAATTTAGAAGGAGAAGAATCTAAAGCAGAAGCTCACCAACAGCAAGAACTCTGCATGAAAAATAAATCAGCGGTTGTTCCCACTTCTTCACGAAGAGGTACTAGGATCAAGTTTACTGTTGGCAAGAAAGATACCCAAGCCATCCTAGAAGGAGAAACCACAAAATCTGATCCATCTCGTTCTAAAGGTAAAAAGGTTGTTTCAGAGGAGATAGATTCCAATGAAGAAGGTACTTCCAATGACCAATCCGTTGAAGATGAAGACTCAACAGAAGCAGACTCTGATGTAGAAGAAGTTTTTGAAAGCGGACAAGAGTCTGAAGAAGATTTTGAAGAAGAATCTAAAGGTGATTCCGAAGGTGAACCAGAATCGGAGAGACAAGAGGGTGATCAACAAGATCCCAGGCATGATCAAGAAAGAACTATATCTCCACCTGAGAATGTAGTTGAGGAAATTCCTAGAATGTCATCGCCTATGATTTCCAGTGTTCCTCATACCCCTCCAAATTCGAGTACTCCTCCACCTCATGTTCCCTCATCACCCATTCCTACCACATGCATTCCTGCAGTAGAGGTATCCACTATTCCTACAGCATCAACCCCGCTTGATACTCCCTCGGTGACAAGCATTCATATGGTTGATATACTGTCAAGTCCTCCATCATCCATTCCTAGCCTATCTTCATCAACGTATGATATCACTTCTAAAACTGAATTCAATCGGTTCATGAATGAGTCAATGCGTGATCAGCTTAATGTGTAGTCTACAAGAGCAATGATGACAGACACTTCTCCTATTGTCACGATACCCATGGTAACTTCAGAGGTGACAATGACTTCAGAGGTGACAATGACTATTGAGTTGACAGTGAATCCAGAAGTTCACACCTCCTTCCTTCCCCCTTGGTTGATATCTCAAGTATCGAAGTGGAAGAAGCAAATGATCTCTCCAAAGGAGCTCAACCTCGAAGAGATAGTCCCACCAAAGGCTAAAGGGAAGAAAAAGGCAAAAGTATAC
Organism: Sequoia sempervirens; assembly: GCA_007258455.2. NCBI lineage: Eukaryota > Viridiplantae > Streptophyta > Pinopsida > Cupressales > Cupressaceae > Sequoia > Sequoia sempervirens. The sequence goes on along the minus strand of VDFB02325164.1, from coordinate 19,244 downwards.
TCAAGGCTAAACATTGAAAAGAATGGCCACAAGTATGCTGAGATTGGCATACCACCACGAGAAGAAGGAGATGTTAATATGGAGGACTACACGGTAACAAAATTCCAGCTTGGCAAGGTTACCAATGAAAGTGCAAAAGTAGATGCACAAGTGACATTGGATATCTTGGGTGGAAGACTGGATAAAATGGAGCAAGCTCGCAATATGTACAAATAGAGGGCAGAGCATTATGCCACTACTATAAAGAGACTTGCAGGATCTCCAACTAATGTGCAACCGCTGGCAGTAGTAAGTATTGAGGAACCAATTGTCAAGAAAGCTAAGAATTTTGCCTCCAAAGGCAGGGTGTTGTATGATTTCATTGAAATGATCATAGAACAAGGATCTCAAATCATAATTGCTGGGGACGAGAAAACTACTTTGTTAGCCAAGCTCACCATAGAGCTTGATAAAGAAAAAAGTGTACTTTCCCAAGAGCAAAGAGATATGGAAAAGTGCATGTTGTCATGGTCACATATGAAGCCGGTAAAGCTCAGTAAATTGGTGGAAGCTAGGTAATTCCCGACAAAGAAAATTTCATTTAGGTAAGAGAATATTTGAAACACCGAATTCAAGTGATTCAATCTCTTACGGAAGATCTCCACCAAGTGCAGGAAGATGTCGAAGGGAATCGTTTTATTCTTGAAAAAGGTATCAAGGAGTTGCCAGGACAACTTCTTGAGGAAAATTGTATCTTTCTGCCAGCCATAGAAATATCCGAGATCTTCAAGGAAGCCATCATGAAGATGATTGACAATGCAGAATTTTCAGAAGCCTCTTTGAATGTCATTTGTGATACAAAGCTTACATTGGAAAACCTGAAAACGCATCTTGACAAGTGCAAGAAGATTCACTCATCTGCCATGAGATTGATCACGAGAATTCACACCATTGTGGATTACACCGTTGGTCTGGATGAGAATTTTGTGCAGGAGACCAGGAAGAAATACGAAGAATTCCGCACCCAAAGCAAGGAAACATGAAGGTTCCTGATCTCCAATGTTACACATTTTTGATGCATCCTTTTATGCATCTTGTAAATATTTCCTGACATTTTATATGTCTTTTTGTAAATTGTAATTGCACCAAGTTCGAAGATGTAATCTTTTGAAAACAAATTATACTTTGACTTTGGTCAAAGTTAGGTGAGATCTCCTTGAATCGCTCACCTAACTTTCCTTGATTTTCTCAAGTTAGTTTCCTAATTTTTCTCTTCCCTCTTTCTATAAGTATGAGGGATTGCTACCCTTTTTGAAACAAATTGTGAAACTGTGTTCATACTGTGCAAACAAAATTAGATCAATAAAGAAGAAGATTGCAAACCAGACTTTGTGTTGGATTTGATAATCTTATGAATTGATCTCTTTTGGTGGTAATTAGTAAGTGATAGCTGAAAGAATCTAAGCAATTCCTGTAAACTTTGTGTTGCATCTTTTACTTAGATTTACATTTGTGTTTTGGTTAACTATGGTTGGATGATCTACAAGACTTTGTGCTTGTAATTTTTATGTTGTTCGAGGAATTGTTGCATCTAAGAAGACTTTGTGCTTCTAATGCGACAAACGAGATATCTATCACAAATCCACCATTGATAAAGCTACAGAACGACTTTGTGCCTTCGTGAGCTTTCCTTTTTACTTTACTTGTTTATTTTTAATTACTTTTGGTATCTCTACGATTTTCTTTGACAAGATAGAGGTATATGTATTACTTCTAGTTGATCATTAAAGTTATTAAGAATTGAGAACTTCCAACGGTGAAGCATTGTAAACATCTTCTCTGAAAAAAGAGAGAATGTGACACACCCCCCCACTTCGTAAGTATTGTGTACATTGTGTAATTACTTTGTTTTTTTTACCATCACTTCCGTTAGCAGTAAGAAGGGTGCCTCCCCTTTTCTGAGAGGAGAGATTCATATCTCACATAGTTGTGGCTGAAGTCCTAGTTGTGTAATCTATTAAAAACATGATTACATAATTTTCACCCAACATTGTGAGTAGGCCCTATGTCACATAATCATGTGAAACATGTGCCACTTTTCATTCCTAGTGGCTATTAGTGTACCACCTAAGATTACTTTTGTGTAGGTTCTTTAAATGCAGAAGATCTCATCAATCCAGCTTACTAAATTTCTATCACTTCATGTTGTTGAGTTCTTTAAGCTCCCAACAATTTGAATGTACTTTAGGCATTAATTATCCTCAAGGTGGATTTTGCTAGCTCTCCTTTTCCATTCTATAAATTAGCTTCATCAAGTGCTACTCATTTGCACAATGCTATTTTAATCTCAAGTATGTCGATCACTTTGAGTGATAGAGCTTTTGAAGCAAGGATGATTTTCTTGTCATTAAGGGTGTTGAGTGCAATATCATGCATAGGTTGGTCATGGACCAACTTAGAGAGATCTTCCTCATCTGTAATGACGTGGAGGAGGAGGTGATCAGGAATATTATTGGTGAGAACTACATTTCTTAGGTGCACATCCATAACTCTGGTCTCCTCACGCGTTTCCTTTACAATATCATGTGCACCTTTGGGAGCTTTGAATGGGGGATCCATGCTGCTAAGCACTTGGTGAGGCCAAGGTATCTTTTGTGTGTCATAGATGGCTTAAGAGGTCTATATGTGCATCCACATGTGGGTTTAGTTGGTGATGTAATTTTTATTGCATCTACACTATAAAATGATCAAGATGGACAAGTAGTTTCCCTACTACATTCTAGACTTGAGCGCAATAACATGGAGACCTTCCCCCACTTTGTTGAGTTTAATGAAAACATCTTTTCCCCTGCGTAGATTAAGTGTATGCAAGAATTTATTGAGGCCATTAGGTTCCTCATCTTCACACTTTGCATTTGAGACCCCTGTGATGAAAAATGTCTCCTTTTTGTGATGTAACACATAACATTTATGATGAATATATATATATATATATATATATATATATATATATATATATATATATATATATATATATATATATATATATATATATCTTTTTGGATTTCGAACTGCTCTATGTAATGTGGGTGTTTTTGCAATCTCCTATTTTACTCTGTGTTCATATTTTCCTATAACAAGTTGCTTTCCTTTTTATGCTCATGGTGAATGAATCTATCATTTATGGATGTATCTCTTCGTGTAACTTTTATTTCTGCAAGTACCTTTTCTCTCTGCAAATACATCTCTATCAATGAAGCATTATTCGTCTCTAAATGTACTAGTTATCAATTTTTGGGTAGGGTTTTTGAAATAGCTTCGGAGTCCACCCTAATCATAGAGACCTGTTTATAATCTGCCACATTGTAATAACCCTTTGAAGTGCTTAAATATTCTTACTACCCCTTTTCACCTTTGTAAAGAATGTTTATAAAAGTGACCATCCTTAGCTTTTAAAGCAACGACTAAAATAGTGAAGTTTTGGGAACCCTATCGGGAACTGACAAAGGTTTCCAAAACTTCACAACAATCTGTCAAGTCCCCTTACTATTCATATCTTCTTGCCTTGATTCACTTTATCTGCCATAAAGATATTTTAGTAGTTGAGGGTCGACTGACAACTGCCAGAAAAGATGAACACAAAAGATCCTACGTTAAGTCCTTAGAAACATCGGGTGGGGGAGAAGTTATAAAACCTCATCGGCTTTTGAAATTGATTTGCAAACTGAGTGAAAGGCCGACAAGATGAAAATTTTGATTTTTAAACCAAGTAGAGGGTGCAAATTTTCTATCTGAAGGGGGTGGCTAATGTGGTGGCAACAATCCTTAAGTGTGTAGTTTTTCTTTATATGTCCTAATTTCATCTTAGTTATTTTCTTATGGAAATTTTGTAATTTTTATGCCATGTCATTTTTCGTTTCGATTGGACGTGGTTGATTAGAGGGAATATATGTGTGATGTTGTGGGATGGTTGATGAATTAAATGAAGGATTTTAATTTTGTGGAATATTTTATTGTTGTGGGATATTGAATGAGTTGTATGATAAATTATGGGATTGAGGGATATGTGTATTTATGGGGATGGTAAATGGAATGGATTGAAAATGAAATCATTATTAATTCAAAAAAATTGTATTCATGGGAATTTTAGATATAGAAGAGTGATTCAAGATGTTGAAGGAGGAAATTTGTGAATGGATTGGAATATATGTATTTGTGGAAGATTGTGAACTGTTTGGAATGTTAAGTGTAGACAATGGGTGTGAATGAGTTGGGATATTTGTATGGGTGTTGGATATGAGAGGTTGTGAAGCAAATGGGATATTAGTATGAATGTTGGATGTGATAGATCATGTAGAAAATGGGATATTTATGTTTGTGTTAATATTGGATGTGAAATATTGGGTGTTATAGGGTATGGATGAAGAAATTTTCTAATTAGGAATATATGCGGTCATGTTATTAGATGTGAAGGGTGTTTGATATAGTGGCTTGACATATTCTTTGGAAAATGGTATCAAATTTGTGTCAATGGGAGGTATGGTTGGTTGACTTGACATAATTGTTATAGAATCTTGAGGCATAGATATGTAGATTTAGTGAGAGATGAGAATTCTTGCATTAGATATGGTGTGTGGTGACATAATTTTTGTAAGGACTTGTTCCTTAAGTGTGGCAATTTCAAAATCTGAAGGTAGTTTAGCACTTTTTTTGCTAGTGTAATAAAATATTTTTTTGGGTCCATAGAAAGAAGGCCATGGATTACCTTTATTACATCTAGGCCTTGGTGCATCTCTAATAATTTTTCTTGTGTCAACTCAGTAGAATCATGTGTGATTTCCTCTACAATGTGCATCTACCAACACCACAAACAACATTTTGAGGGGAGGTTGCATCGTTTCTCTTCTTGTCTAAGTTTTGAGAGGGAGAATTTTTTTGCATGGATCTCTTTCCTTCTAATATTTTGGGGGGTCACATTGACCTTCTCTTTTCTCTCGTATGGGGGAGACATATTTTGTACATTGTGTTAGAATTAGTCCTTGGGGGGTCATGATGTCCTTCTATCACTTATCTTCTTCAGTTGTCCATTTTTATTGTATCATTTCTCTTTTGGAGAGGAGTTTTTTCCTACAGGGTTTTCTCCTTTCCTCCGTTTATGAGAAATTTGTACATGGGTACCTAACATGGCCTAGTAGTTGGGACCCATCATCACCTTTGTAAACATTACTCTCTAAGTTTCACTTAAGGATGGTTTCTAGTGTAAATAGGGCTATTTCACATCTGGTTAGCATTTCATTGTTCATAGGATGGCCTAATCACACTAGTTAAGCCTCCACATAGGGAATTTTAGTTTTTTATCTCACTTCATATGATTGAGACACATGTACTCACCTATTGCATGCACACTTTACACATTCTCACATACTTGTCATGTGAGCCCAAAAATGTTGCACCTTTGGAGGGGTAGTCAGTGTTTCACTCCTACCTTCTCATCTCATATATTATAAGAGAATTGTTATACTTCCTATAACAACTCATTAAGTATAAAATTTATTTTAACAATTCAAACAAACACTCCCAATTAATAAGTATTATACTAACAACTATGGGAATGATGTGATATTCTCAAAAATCTCATACCTCCAATCCATTCATTGATTCCATTCTTCCTAAAAACCAAGAAAACCTACTACCAAAGCCTCTTCCTCTCTGCTTTTTATTCTTCTTTGACATGACACCGCTTCTTTTAGTCATGACACCATATTAAAGAGGGGGGAATGTAGACATCCAAAATTTACCATTGATTTCCTTCATACTGACTTTGCACAAATTAATTAAATATTTCATTATTTAATTAATTATCTACTCTTCATTATTCTTAAATTCTCTTTTTTTCCCATAAGGTTAATTGATAAAAAAATAACCTTAGTTCCTAACTAAATCAATCAACTAAAAATTTTCTAATTAGTTGGTTTAGGATAATTAACCATCCCAAATTCCTTCAACTTAATTAATTGATTAACTCGTGATTAGTTAAATTATTAAGATAATTAAATCTTTCATTAACATTTCCTCTATTATTTAATTTCACACCATCATTCATCATTGGCCTTTTAATCATAGTCATTAAATCCACCTGCATGGATTAAAATATTGACCATTCTCCTCTTACCATGTATCCCCAATCTCCCCCATGCTCCCACCTACATGGATTAAAATCTTGACCATTCTCCTCTTACCATGTGTCCCCAATCTCCCATGTGCTCCCACCTACATGAGTTAGTATATTGACCATTATCATTTTAACATGTATCCCCAATCTCCCCATGCTCCCACATGTGTGAGCATGGTAACTCATCCCACTTTTTTCTCACACATGTGTGAGCATGCCATCTTGGAAGCATCTTTGACTTCCACATCAACCCACTTTATTCTCCCACATGTATGAGTATGCTAACTTCGAGGAATTATAATTCTCCACCTCACCCCTTGACCTTTGACTCATGTTCACCTCAAATTCTCACACATGTGTGAGCATATCTCCCACACATGCCACCTTTCTCACACATGTGTGATCCTTTTTAAATTTTCCACACCACATGCATATTTCCCTCTTCTCATTTAATTTTACACCTTGATCAAATCCCATCCTTTGATCTTAGATCTTCATTTCCCTTGCGACACTTGTCACAAGGCTAATCATCCTCTCCATGCATCAAAATATTAACCATTGATTCAACATTACATCTTGGCCCTTCATTTGACTCTTGATTTTTTTTTAATATGAGGCCTCCCTACCCATTTTAGAATCAACTCTTATGCAAATCTTATAGTTCCATTTTTATGAACTAATCGTCTAATCAATGCCCTAGTGATGTCCATTGGTTTAGAATTCTAGAAAGAATAAATCACATACTATCCTTGGAGTTTATCCAAAATAATGGAGGTTTGATGTTTGATTTTAGTTTTGATTAAGGTAAGTAGGGATTTTGAAAGGGTTCAGACCCTTGTACAATAAGACCAAAGAATAAATAAATCAAGAAACTAGGGATCCAACCCTTTGCAAAGTTTCCTTAAGGAAAGGAAAAACATTCCCAAGCTATCCAGATACAACAAAGAAAAAACACAACCAAAATAGAGGGACAACATCCTCCAAACTGCAAAGAACAACAACAAACAAAGGAAAAATATGGGACCCATTGGGTCCCTTTTAAACAATACTAGGTATAGAATGTGTTTTCCTCTTACTCAACACTTGAACATGATTTTGGGGAAGTGAGAAAGGAGGACCCTTCTTCCTCCTCACAACATTCCAAGAGACACTAACATCCAAATTTTCATAACAACGAGAACTAATGGGCATTCCCCATGGAGATCTCATCGACATATGATGAGAGAACCAAGGAATGGAAAGGTGAAGAGTGGCCATCCACCACAAGTAACTTCTAGAGTTGATGTGAATCCAAAAGCATAATCAGTTGTTAGGATAGGGAAAGAGGTACCACAAGAGGGTCTGAGGGACACACTAGAGAAATTCTAGAAGCAAAAGATTCATCCTCATCCTAATAGGGGTCATATGATTGAGAATCAGGAGCATCAATATTTAAGTTATCTTTGTTAGCATCCTTCCACCATGTAGAAAATCCCTTACATTGTGAGAGGACAATCCACAAGCAGATGACCAATGGAGAAGCACTAATGACATTTGAAGGGGAGATCCTCATAATCCAAAGGTTTATTCCAAGGCCTATTCATAACCATCAAAACTACATCCCCATGAAAAGGCTTGGAGATTTTAATATCCACAAAATTATGAGAGAAAATAGAGTTCCCCATGTAGGAAGTATTATCCTCAACCTTCAAGAAGTGACCAATAGAGTTTTTAATGGCCTTGTAACAAGAAACCTCTCAAATATAGAGTAGAAGAATCAAAAGTCTAACCCACACTAGATGCACATTGAGTGGTTTGGTAAGGGGGTTAAAGGAATTTTTCCAAGGTTTAATTGAGAGAGAGAGAGAGTGCTCTCCCCAATCCCACGGTTTACCCAACACCAAGTTTCTATCCTTAAAAGAGACAAAGGAAGCAATCAAAAAACCTTTTGCACAAGATAACAACTCAATCTTCAAGCCACAAGAGGCCTCCAAGAAACCAACACCGAGTTGAGTAATTTGAGAAGAGAGGGCCAAAGGTTGGAGAATTTACACACCAAAACTCTATGTTAGTAGGAATCCTCATTTTCCACCACATCTAGGCCACAAAGCACCACCAAGTAGGATTTGGAACAAATAATAGGATGAAATTTTAGAAACTTCTCCCTTAAAGAGAGAGAGCAAGACCAGACCTGGCCACCTTAGAAAAACAACATTCACCAATAGTAGAAGAAAGCACCAGAGGAGGGGCACCACCTACATCCATAGCACCAAAAGAAGGGGTTGATCCAACCCTAAGCACAAGCACAAGAATGCAACCAAGGTCGACAAAAGGAACCCACCCAAAATGTGATAATTTTCACCCAACAAGCACTGTGGGCAACCAACAGTTCCAAAGGAAGAGCAAACTTATCGCAAGCAAAGGGTGCAGTGGAGGATGGGATAGGTGATTTTGAATCTATAATTGGCAAGAGAGTAGTTGGGAAACATGGAAACATCATGAGGGAGATTCTCTTTGCAATTTTAAAATGATGTGTAGTTTTAGTTATTGCTTCACATTTATTGTTTATTCATCTCCATTATTTCTCTATAACGAGTGTCATCATCCATTATTTCATAGCATCCTTTAGTATATGGAAGTGCTTCAAATAGCATTTAAAAAAATTCTACTTGATTCACCACACTCTCAATATCATCAAGAAGAAAATAGGTACTAGATATCATTAAAATCATGGATGCACAACTAAGTGACTAGGTTGTATCAAAGAAATCATTTCTCCCTAAAGATTGGCCCAAGGTTTTCCCAAGGCTGAAAGTAATTATTAATCTCTTTTGCTAGATATTCAATGAAATTTCCCACCATTTCACCATATACACATTATTTTCATCATCTCCCTTGTCCACCAAGGTTGTCTCCTTTTCCTGGAATCACCTCTTCCCTTTCCCTCCTAAAAGAGGAATTCATGATTAAGGGTGATCAAGACTAGAGAGGTTAAAAACAAAATATTTTATTGTCACACAAAACATGTGTAGGTCTTCTTCTTGAGACTCATATTTTCACACCAAGATTCACATAGCACATTATTATCATGAGTGAATATATCTATAATTACCCTCCTAATCGACCCACTTTTTATTAGACTAGGTATTAAAGCCCCTTTACATTTCATTATTACTTCATTTTTTTACCACAATTTGTAATATCAACCAAGAAGCACCACACCCAATAAGAATCCATCTCATTATTAACTATGAGTCTTTGATAAATGTGCTCATCGTATCGCCCTATATCAAGCTAAAAAGAAAGAATTTTAAATTTGTAAGTTTTTTTTTTTATTTTCATAAAATTTAATTGGTTAAAGATAAATTCTTTGGTTTGAAATATCTTATTTATATTAATTTAAAAAATAGTGAAATATTGGGAAATTGACCACAAGCAAAAGAAATTTTACATACTCAAATTTTGATCACAACATGGTTTTGAGTCAAGGGGAAAAGTTAACAATCTTTCTTTATCATATTTTACAACATATTTATTCATTATATCAGTTGTAGTATAGCTACAAATTATACATAATAAATATAGAATATATTTACATATTTAAAATATATAATAGAATATATAATCTAATAGATGAGGAGGAATAGAGTGATTTAATTATATGCAAATCAAGGAGAATGTTTACAAGGATGCATCCCACCAAGGTGATGGATGATGTCTCTTTGTAACAACTATTAATAAGTAGTCATGCTTAATTAGGTATATAAATCAAGGTTAGAATACATAATTACTTCATCAAATAGTTTTAGAAAAAAGGATTTGGCTTGAATATAGTTTCCTTTGTTAGGAAAAGGTGTGTTTTCCACCTTGCATAATGTTATAATTTAATATTTTATTTATTATATGGTGCACCTAGGAAATATAGGGATGCGTGCATCACATGGGTTAACATTCTTGGGGCCACTTTATGTGTTGTATGTAACATTGGATTAAATATTTAATGTGGGGTCACACATGGGAAAAATATTTAATTTTTGGAAAAACATAGTATGAAGAATCAAATGTGGGGGTTAATGGTTTTGTAAGCTCATAGTATTAGTCACATGGTTTTATGTAATACCACTTGGTGGTTTTGTGTGAGCTTGTTTCTATAAAAGAAAACACATGGGTAGGTGTCTAAGGTTGGATAGTTGGTTGGATATTTTGGCTAAGGGGTTAAGATAATCTCTTGTTAGCATTTGTTGGGGTTGAAGCATGGCACGAGATGTGTGGTTACATGATTGTTCACATGGAATGCTTGTAGAGGGCTTGATGTTTCAAATGTGTTCATGGAGGACTCTGAAGATGTATTGTAATCTTTATTGTTGAATAATACATGAGTGATGGATTATTTTAGAGGCTATTTTTTTCGCTCTTGAGGTTTTATCCAAGGTATATCTTGTGACATATTTGATGGTATGTTATCTATTTTTTTTCATATGTATTTTGAATACTTGTTTGCATAGATTTCTCTATTTGGGTTATGTGGAAATTATCTTGGGTGAATGCATATTTCCTTTCATTTGGTAGTAGAGTCATGGTTGTGGTTGGTATAACCCTTGTTGGAGTAGATCTGGTGTATAATCAAATCTAGGGCTTGTAGGGAAAGAATAAAAACATTGCAAGATATTAGGGTTTTGTGCAAGTTGTTTTTTGCAAATTTGGGTTTTGGGGTTGTAGATTTGTGGTTATTTTTACAAATATGGGTCTATGAATCTTTGTTGGAAAAAGGTATTTTTTATGGATGCTCATCATGAGGGTTTTATAGGGGAAGTATTACAAATGATCCCTTGGGACAAAACAAACCTCACTGTTGAATCTAGGAGACTTGAGAGATGAAGATTAACATAAAATTTGGCCTATTTTGGTTATTGAAAAAAATGCAAAAAAAATTGCCCCTACCCTTAACTACTGAATTTGACTCCATTTTCTGATGAATGTTCGTTGGTCATTCGACAAAAATTTGTCGGAAAATCGACGAATTGATGAAAAAAAATCGTCACTATTTTTTCATCAAAATTCTGACAATCAATTAAACGTCGAAATAATGGAGTAGATTCGTCGATCGTCGGCATCATAAAATGACTCAGATGTTCATCGAAATATCGACGAAAACTTCGTGTATCCATCGATGAATTACAACCAAAATGCAATTGCAATGGCTCATCTGAAGCGTCGAAACAACACTAGAAGTTCGTCGCCATTTCGACGAAATGGGCAAGGAGTTACGATGAAGTCTTCATCGCAGCTAAGCAACTTCGTCAGACCTTTTATGTGATTCGTTGGTGGCCTTCGTTGAAATTGCAACAAAATGGGCAAGGAGTTACGATGAAGCCTTCGTCGTAGCTAAGCAACTTCGTCGGACCTTTTCTGTGATTTGTCAGTGGCCTTCATCGAAATTGCGATGAAATGGGCAAGGAGTTATGATGAAGCCTTCGTCACAGCTATAGCAACTTCATTGGACCTTTTCGGTGATTCGTTGGTGGGTTTCATTGAAATTGCGACGAAACAATGCAATTTTTTTTTTAAAATATTCGTTGAAATGTACCATCGCGGAGACTCTTGGCGATGACCACCGAAGCCAACCCATCGATGAGAGATCAATCATCAGCACAGGATAGAAAACTCACTCTGATAGTCCATGTCCTTTCGATGACTTCTGTCGGCAAGACAGATCCAATGTCACACCGATTAAACAAGTGTCTAAGAGCAAGTAAACAAATGGAACCTATTAATTTTCTTATTTTGGGGTTCTTTAAATCATAGAATAGATACCATCTTCTTGTGTATAATGTTCTTATATTCAGATTTGAATTTGAGACCAATTGTCATTGCACATTCCATTTTACTTGCACAGAGTATTCTATAAGTAGTATATTGATAATTCCAAATGATTTATGGTGTTGTACAACTCTACCTATCATCATAGTTTTGTTGTTCCCCCCGAGAGAATCCTGCAAAGACAAGTTTACAATACCAAGTCAAATAATATGAAAAAGACTTACTTCCATACAAATTAAATGATTATTCCTACAATGGAAATTGTCTAATTACAACAAAAATTCCACATGAAAGGTTATCCATGCTTCATAAGAGATGACTGACATACATACGCGACCGCAAGATGCATAGAAAAATCATTACAATTTCAGAACAACCAAGGGCTACCAAGGAAGGAGTTAAGAAACGCCCTGACAAAGAGAAATGGGGAAATGTTGAGTAGTGTCAAGAGAACAAAAGCTTGTAGAACATATTCTTGACCTAATCAAGCTCTTGAACAACTTAAACAAAATTAAAATAATAACACACATGAGACATGTAATGAACTTCCAATATCTATCTTTTTTCATTAATGCAGAGGTAGGTAAAGGAGAAATAATTATAATTGTAACACTATTCATAGTCCAGTAAATTATGTTCGTAATTTGTGTTCAATGGACCTCAATTTTATCATTATACTTCCCATCTAATACCATATTTTAATCCAGGGTTCAACTATCTTAGATCTAAAGAAGCACCTTCAATTGACCATTTAAAGTACTATAAAATAAGGTAATACTTTTACTTGAGAAAGATTGGGTACACTTGTAGGATTAAAGTTCTCGTAATCATCAAGATTTATTGGCACACAGACACAACCTGCAACATATGAAGTAATGGATGACTACAAGTTAGTGAAATGGTCCTTAATATGTGACTAGTTTGCAAATTGATTAGTATAAAATAAGGTTCTACATGAAAAATTATGAGGACAATCTACTGTAATCATCAAAATAGATGAAAAGTGCAAAAGAAAGATTTGAGCTACATCTCTAGAGCCTAAAAAAAACACATGCAAGAAACATAAAAAAAAAGAACAAACCAGTTTTTGGATGAATACAAAATGGTGTCTTCAGCAAGTGATTCATATGCTTTCACACCTGACACAGGACATTAAGAAGATTTTAGTCTTCCTCTGTGAAATTAACTACTTACAGAATAAACCTAGAAACCAATATTATATACCTCCATGTCTAGCTGAGGGTAGGCATAAGAGAAAAAAAATTCCTCAATGCAATGCCAAAAAATATCAATGTGTGTGTAGCTTTGTATTGCTCAAAATATCATTTCACTACCTAAGGAAAAATAACAAAGTGATGTTTTAAATTTCAATCTTCACATAGGCTCCCTTATTGCTACGCATGCATATACAAGCATTATTCGAGCTCTAAACTATTCAAATATTAAGGATTTAATTAGCTATAAGATGGAAAGTTATTGTTTAGAAATAATCCATCATCTTTTACATATCTTTATTCACTCCTAGCGCTTCAGATAAATTTGTGTAAATGAGACATAAATGTGAATCTTTTATGACAAAGAAAATTCATAAAAGGAGGGGAGAGAGAGCAAAGGGTAGGGCAAGAGAATGCTTGAATGTATAGCAAGATAACATTTTGATCATTATAACAATGAAACGAATCTAAGTTTGAAGCATTAATATCATTTACAACATTTATGATCAAGAATGAATGGGGTAGAGAAACTTTTGCATACCTATAGATGGTACAAAATTCATGGTTATGGAAGCCTCCCACAACAAGATCCAAATATTCGTGTATTTCCATCTCAATCGAGCCTCTAAACCCCGAGGAGTCAGCTAATTTTTCCACTAACCGTTATGCACAGTCAAATTTTAGAGTTATGTCACCACTAAAAATAGAAGAAACAGAGCTTCAAAACCAAATCCACACACAACACAATGTGGTATTCATAATAAATCCATACAAACAAAACTAAACTCAACATTGGAATGGAAACAACTTCAAATTATGATGCAAAGCATTGTTCAAGGTATAAAGAATCATTTTTCTCACAATCGTGAGTGAAAATTCTAGCACTTTCTTTCATCTTTGCATATTGGTTTGATGCTTCAAATGATGCATTTCTATATTGAAAAGTGCATACCTTATTGAGCTTTTGTTTCGAGAATAGTTTAATATTCTCTACTTTAACAGTACAAATTCACGTGATCTGCAGCTCATTTGGCCTCTTCCCCTCCCTACTGCCACATCATCACTCTCCATTCTCATACTCCAATCATATATATATTAATCATTCATTCATCCATTAATAAACATATACATTCATTCATTCATCCATTAATAATAATATATAACATTAATCATTCATTTATCCATTAATAACATATAACATTCATTCATCCATTAATAACATATAACATTCATTCATTAACATATACCATTCATTAATTAACATATTCACATTCATTCATTAACATATAATATTCATTCTTTCAGTTTTTACATATTATCAAAAATATGGTTGTCATGATATGATTACAATCATTTTTTTCTTTTTTCTTTTTCAAAGCTAAAAAAATCTGAAGTGGAGTATCATTTACTAAATCATCTATCCCCCCTTTATTTGTTTTGCCCTCTGCTCATAATCTTAATGTACGCCTAGTCGTCTACTCATGAAGTGGACGCCGCTGCAAGGGGGGGTTTGTTGCAATAACAAAGAAATGTTAAACTAATATGTTTTATTATTATTGTTACAAGTATTCCATTAATTAAAAGAACATTAGAGTGGTTCTCTTTACCTGATGGGCCCACATCATATTCCTGAACTTCTGTTATAGAGCTCAACATGTTGAACACCCTCTAAATCCTGATCTGCAGTTGAAACACGAAAGGTTACATTAATTAATACACCAATTGAAATTAAATATGCTTAAAAGAACATGAGAGTGGTCCTCTTTACCTGATGGGGCCACATCATGTTCCTGATCTTCTCTAGCCTGATCATGCTCAACACGTTGATCATGCTCTACATGCTCTACATGCTCTAAAGTTGAAACATGAAAGGCTACATTAATTAATACACCAATTGCAATTAAATATGTTTAAAAGAACTTTAGAGTGGTCCTCTTTACCTGATGGGGCCACATCATGTTCATGATCTTCTCTAACCTGATCATGCTCAACATGTTGATCACGCTCTACATGTTCTAAAGTAGCAGGATGCACACCATGACCTTCATCTACAGGTTGTGCTCCACCCTCACTAGGCTACATTCCAATGTCATGTGCAGTATTATCATTGCTTGAATGTTTAAAACAAATAGGCATGTAATTACTTTATGGTGGAACTTAATATCGAATAGATTGCACAAGTATTCAATTTTAAATAAAATTTATTGAGTTTATTTACCTGTGTGTTGGATGCAGTGGAAGATTGTGTTTTCCCAGTCAAGACTCTTAGGCGTTCAGCAACGACTCCATAGCCTTGCT
This sequence comes from Sequoia sempervirens, assembly GCA_007258455.2. NCBI lineage: Eukaryota > Viridiplantae > Streptophyta > Pinopsida > Cupressales > Cupressaceae > Sequoia > Sequoia sempervirens. The sequence goes on along the minus strand of VDFB02325164.1, from coordinate 3,782 downwards.
GGAAGGAAATCTTCATGTCATCTTCTGTGGGAACTATGTTGAATTCAGAGCCCTACATTTTTGTATAAGATCATGAATTTTGCTTCTATGGTGTGATAAAACCAAAATTGTTTTCAATTTATTATTTGGATACAATATTTCATTTATTGATAGTTACAATTCATGCGGCTAATTTCATATAACCACCAGAGCCAAGTTTGTGTTGCCCATATTTTTCTAGTCTTTCCTTTGTTGCCTTCGATGTGTCAGGTAGCCTATGAAAAGTTTGAAATACATTAGATTATGTAAAAAGAAAGAGTAATCAATATATAATTACATTGTTGATAATATCACATACCTTCCCTGGCCTGGTGGTGTCTTTCCTTTTTTCTTTTCAACCTTCTCCTTTCCATCCGACACCAGGTCCTTCCACTCCCTCTCCAGAATCATGGGGGGACGCTCATACTTTTTGTTCTTCTCTAAATGTGACCTATATTGGTCCCTCACATACTTTAGATAGGTACCAGCTTTCTTAAGGACCTTGATTCCATTGAATTTTTTATCACCGAAGAGCACAACTAAATGGTTAATGAGCTCATCTTTTAAATCTTAATTTTGGGCATTCGTCGCGCTTTATGGTGGGCCTTAAAGAGTCTAATGTATATTGCCGATGTTTATAAAACATCATTTCCTCGGCAAAATGATCATGGGATCAATAGTCTAAAAAGAGCGATCAATAAGTAAATTTCAATTGGATTATATATAATAATAATTAAAACATTTTAAAGTACCTAGTACCTTCTCTATCTTTATGGGAACGAAATCCTCAGTCACCACAAATGTGACTGGCAATGTTCTCGTACTCGTAATACAGGAAGATCCAGGAAATGCTGCTAAAATATCACTAGTACTAGTGGCCTCTGCATCCCTAGGTACATGTCCTGACGCATATTCTGGCATGTGTTCGCTGCCAGAGGGTACACTAACGGATGCCTGCATGGTATGTATTGCTAACATTTCAGACGACAATATAGGCATGGATGATGGGGTCAGATAATGTGATGTATGTGCAGGAAGATCAGGATGGACACTTGTACCAACCCCTACTCCTTAGGAAACACTTTAGTACCCTGATCATGGCAAGGAGCATCACGAGGACACAAAAAATCCTGTTAAAACAACACATATTTTAGTTTGTGACATAAAAAAGTACAAAATATAAAACCATGAATGAACTTATGTTATAATTAAAGACCTCATGATAGCTTACTTGCAATTTTGTGATCTCTCAGTCAATATTTTAACCCTCTCTCTTATCTCATCTGTTTGAGACACTATGAATAACAACTTAAGGATTTCTTCATTGCATTTTTTTGGGTCTTCCTTATTATATCGAGAGGATTTTTGAATAAGATATGTCATCATCACATAATATTGACTGCACCTCCCTATAGATGCTCTTGTCTACTACTAGTGCCTTTCCCTAATCAGTCGATTGCAACAAGAATATTAAAAACATTATTGAAATTAACCCAATAAACTTATCAAAACAACATAATAATAAAACATTTTGCTCATATATAATTTGTACAACTACAATGAGGTAAACCTGTCAGGTAGAAGCACCTGAAGATAAATCGTGATCTGTGCTCTAGGCCGGAGCCTTCTCCGTACAATCAATGTCCCGCTGTGACAAAAAATAAATATAAAAACATTAACAAATGAAACCAATAGATTCTACTTAAAAAAAAAATATAAGAATAAAATGGTATATTGGAGTCATTAATTGAGGTTGGGTAAAATGGTACATAGTACGTACCACCCCCATAGTAACTACATTTGTAACTAAGCGATTCAAATTTTAATTGATTAGCAACTCTTCCCCTGCAGTTATTGATTTTATCGCACATACGAATACACGGTTTCCCTCGTGCGCCTCAAATATGCAATTGGGCTACTTATTTGTTGACCCAAGTCATGTACTGTTTATAAACCCTGCAATATTCCCTAATACTTTTGGCCTTCCATCAATGTACATAGCCACTCCTTTATTTTGATCCTTATCTTTTAGTTGTATATAATTTGCTAACAGTGCATACATACGCATACTTCATGTATATCGAACCAGTTGCATCCAATCTTTGTAACTGTAAAAGGGTCTAGCATACTCCATCAATTCAGTAACTTTTTCGTAACAGACCTTTATGTCATCAATGAAAAATAGGCCCAAACCATGTAATGATGATGGTGTTATGTGATATATTCTCTCGTTGACACAAAAATTAGTGTTTATTGGAGGAAGTTCCTTTGGGTACCCATTGTCTTTAGGATGTTTTACCCCTTAAGGGCACCTCAGCCATCATATGCTCTTCTTCTGTCATCATAAGAACATGACCTCTTCTGCCAGTAAGAAAAATCTCATACTTACAAAATTTTCTTTCTAATCTTGACCTAGTTGATCTCCTCTTTTTAGAGACATACTTCATGTCTCTTCGCCTATTCTCTTCCCCTCAATTTCCCTCACTTGAGAGGAAGACAGATCCTAAAAATACCTATTTGGTGGTACCTACATTCGTAAGGATGTTGGATGAAGCTCTTTCATGGTGATGTGATCCCAAGGTGACATTATGATTAATCTATCATTTCATCACTATAATTTCACAGGTTATAAGGTAATCAAGTCTTGATAGATTGCAAGCTATTGTTACTACCATCCAAATGTGTCCATCACAAATCAAATCTACTTAACGTTTTAACTCCCAAACTTTGTAACAAGTGTTAAATGTGACTATGGTCCACCAGTTACACAACCAAGGCCTTAAATGTATTCTCTAATTGTAATCAAAGGATTTTTTCTCTTCATTCAAGTAAATAAACTTGAAGGGAAACACCACCAAGTGGTTTATTGGACACCTATATGACTAAAAATAGCAGCAAATTCACATTTAATTTCCATATGTCTAAGTGGTTAACGAGGAGGGAGTGTGTACTAGGCCTGGTTCAGTCATCATAAGTTTATGCTTTGGAAATAAAAAAATTAAGTCATCTTAAATCTTCCTATGTCTAATTGCTAGGAGACTTTTGGTATGTTTTAAGGTAGGGTGATTGATGAAAGAGCCCAAAGAGCCTTTCTCCATGGTATCCAGGTACACATAGCAGTGGTCTTCTCTTATACGGTTGGACATGATTTAAAGAACTTAGCTAGGAATTATTCATTTAACCTAAAGTTTTCTCATAATGCCATCATTGGAAAAGTATGATCAAATTCTTCTATTATGAAGAACTGGTCTATGTGCCTCTAGTAATTACTATAAATGTTTGTAATCATAAAATGACTAATTGCATCAGGTAGGATAGAATCAACTTTGAGTTCTTCAAATATTATATTCCTCTATTCATAATTTTTAAGGGTTGTGTGTGGAGGAGATTATCACGACCAAGAAGGCAGGAGACCTTTCCTTGTATTCTTTTATAATTTTCATTATTCTTATTTTTATTTTACACTACATTTTACAAATACACATACATATGCATTTACTATTTTCATTTATTTCTCATGCAGTTTAATAGTTTGATTGATTTCATATTATATGTGTTGAAGACTTTAGAATTTCAATTACATTAATTTGTGGATATGTTGTATCTATAACACTACAAAACCATATGCTCTTTGCATTTACACTTGCATTTAGAAATACACATTTATATACATAGATATAGATTTCTTTAATGATATGTTGCATTTATTGTTCTAGGAGAGCATCCAAGAATTGCATTTACATTTACATTAAAAAATACATATA
>VDFB02325163.1:0-30015 GCA_007258455.2 Sequoia sempervirens | reverse complement strand
AAAAGGAAATGCACGACACATAGAAGAATAGAGGTACAAATAGAGTAAGTGTACAATGAGAGGGAAAACATCAAATGTATGATACGAGGGAAAAAGATACACACATACAAGAAAAATGGAAAGAGTCTAGTAATGCAAATGTAAGTCAACCATCTAACAAGTCATCCACCTCCTAATCATGTTCAGTGTATTGTGAGGGAGGGTGGTTGGTTTTCCAAAGGAAGAATTGCAAGTGCCGAACTAAGAGATGTCCTAGGTTCCTCACTTGGTTGAGAAGATTTTTCATTTAAGCTCATGGTAGATGAAAATAAAGAGTTTAGATCTTTATGCACCTCTTTATCTATTTTTGCAATCTCCTCCTCCTCATCATCATCAAGATTGATTATGACAGAAGGATGAAGGGTTATTTTTAAGGAAGGATGTATTAAAAGTTGTGGTTGTTGGATTAGGTCATTTTTTTGGGAGGGTTCGACTGTGTCATCTTGTGATGGGTTTGGAGAAAGAGGGTGGTCATCTATTGCTTTTGTCAAAGGTGGAGGTTGTTTTTCTTTATTTTCTTCTATTTGAGACTAATGAGAAAGGAGACGATGACAACACCTACGCTCCCTAGCACCGTGGTTTCGTTTAATTTTGTTTTGAATTTTTTGAGGTGTAAGAGTGGGTTGATTCATCATAGGTTCCTTTTCTTCCGAAGGGGGGAATAATGGAAGAAACTAAATGTGGATCCATCACTTTCTCTTTAGCTTTATACACTTGTTTAATGCGAGGAGGCATGATAGGATTGGTTTCATTTTCTCTTGGTCATTTAAATGATTGAGGAGAAGTGTCTATAATTGGGTGTTCATGAGGTTGTGTGGTTTATTCAATGTTAGACTCGGGCTAAAGCATTCTTTCATCTATAATAGGAGTGAAAGAGGACGGGGACATGTTATGAAGAGACAACTCAGCTATTTGTTTGGCTTTGAAATTTTGATAGGCTATGAAAAAGAAATATTTACGAGGGGTAATAGGTTCCATAGGTTCAGGACAATAGGCTTCTAAGGAAAAATTACCTTTAGAAGATAACAGATTAAATCCACTATGGTGTATGGTAAATATTTCATTTCCATGTGGAAACTTCAAAAATTTGTGAACAACTAAGGGGACCGCTTTCATCGAACAGAGTTAGGGATGACCAAGCCATAGATGAAATTGGTCTGATTGTGGAATGATCGATCTGATTGTAGGGCATAGAAAACTAGTATGTGTTTTAATCCATGTAGTTGGTTTGTTATAATCATCTTGATATAGCTCATGTAATACTAAAAACTCTTATGTGATCACATTCTCGCCACAGGCGAGATCTATTAATATACCATTAGTGGGCTTATCATAGATTCTTTCGGCTATGTAAAGAGGACCATCAGTAGGCTTTTTAAATATATCTTTAGCAAAAAAAGTGATATCAATAATTTTGTTGGTTCGGCCCTTATGAGGGATAACGTCTATTCCACCCACAAGTTCATCCATAGGATTAACTTGGGTAACATTTGGAGTTATATCATGTTGTTCATTATTTGTATCAAAGTTCATGACTTGAGGGTTTGAAGGTTCACTAGCCTTGACAAATGAAACATTATGTTTAGGCATGGGATTGGTAAAGATTTGTAAATTCTAGTTAGGGGGTGCAATGAACTTATTACCTTGATCATTGACTCCTACAATGGGTAACGGCCCGAATCAATGAGGTCTTGAACTAAGTGTTTGAGACACTTACATTGTTCAGTGTCATGGCCATTTTGGTGATGAAAATGACAATAAGCATTTGGTTTAAAGGTGGGTGGTAAAGGTTTGGTGGTATCAAGTGGTTTGACAGTAGGCAAGGTGATCATTTGTTCTTGGAGCAATTGGTTCATTGTATTATGGAGGGTATCAAGTAGGGGAGTAAATTGTCTCTTTGGATCCCTATAGGTATAAGGCACCGCTGCTTTAACAACTACCACTTGACTTGGAACAGGTTGGGTTTGTTGGATGTTGTGGTTGTCATTGATTTCAACACTATTGGAATTAATGTCTTAGAGGACGTATATGTCGAGGATATTGAGAAAATTGTAATAAAATAAGTTGTAGGTTGTCAGTGGTGAAGTGAAGCTTAGTCTGTTGGTGAGCTTAGTATGTTGATGATAAGAGATTAAGAAAAATAGTTGAAAGTGAAAATGTCAAGGTTAATGAAGACATAGTTAGACCATCTAGAACCTGTGGATATGATTCAGATGATCAGAATGACAGTTCATATAAAGGAAAGAAAGTTCAAACTTCAAATCAAGTTCAGATCATTCTAGTGAACAAGAAAATCAAGAGGAAGGAGAAACTAGTGAAAGTACAGAAGAGAGATCACAAGCGCTTGACGTTCAAGAACATCCTAAGACTCCAAGGTATGTAAGACTAAATCATTCAAATCATATTAAAGGTGATAAGAACAAAGGTGTCCAGACTAGGTGAAGAATTGCATAAGAATACTATTTGATTTCAAAGACTAAGCCTAATAGTGTGAATGAAGCATGCAAAGATGAACATTGGGTTGAAGCAATGAGAGAAGAACTACAGGAGATTGAGAAGAATGATACATGGATTCTTGTTCCTAGATCTAAGGAAAAAATGTAATTGGAACTAAATGAGTCTTTAGAAATAGACTGAATGAGCAACGTGAAGATGTTAGAAACAAAGAAAGACCTGTGTGTAAAGGATATTCTCAGATGGAAGGAATTGAATTTGAAGAAACTTTTGCTCCTATCTCTATGATTGAAGCTGTGAGACTATTTCTTCCTTGTGCTACTTACAAAAACTTCAAGGTTTATCATATGGATGTCAAGTCAGCATTTCTAAATGGTGAACTAGAAGAAGATGTGTATGTTAAGCAACCTGATGGATTTCAATTGACTGATCAGGGAGATATGGTTTGTCAGTTGAAGAAAGCATTGTATGGACTTAACCAATCCCCTAGAGCGTGGTATGCCAAATTGGACAAGTATTTGTTGAAACTTGGATTTAATAAAGGTACTATTGATAGTAATTTTTATTTCAAGATTGATCATGATAAATATTTGATTATGGAAGTATTTGTTGATGATATCATTTTTGGAGGAGATGATAGTTTGTGCATGAAGTTTGTTGATGAGATGTCTATGATTGGAGAGATGAATTTTTTTTGGGATTGCAAATTACTCAGTTAGACAAAGGGATCTTTATATCCTAGTCCAAGTATGTGAAAGAATTGATAAATAAGTTTGGTATGGAAGATTCAAAGCTAGTTGGTACACCTATGGTGATTGGATGTAAGTTGACACAAGATGATGATTCCCTGAAAGTAAACCAGACTAGATATAGATCGATGATTGGTGGATTACTCTATTTGACTCAAACTAGACCTGGCATCATGAATGTCATATGTATTGTTGCAATATTTCAAGTTGATCCTAAGGAATCTCATGTGACAGTTGTGAAGAGGATTTTCAGATACTTGAAGGGGATAGTTGATTTTGGCCTATGGTATCCTAAAGATGATGACCTTACTTTGAGTGCCTTTATTGATGTTGATTGGGAAGGAGATGTGAATGACAAAAAGAGTACTAGTGGTGCATTTTATTGGGAAATAAGCTAATTTCATGGTTAAGTAAGAAGTAGAATGCCATTTCTTTATCTATTGCAGAGGCAAAATACATTGTTGCTGCTAAAAATTGTACTCAAGTATTGTGGATGAAGCAAATGTTGAAAGATATTAGAGTTGTGTATGATGAGCCTATTGCTATATTCTATGATAATTCAAGTGCAATTAGCATTTTTAAGAATCTGGTGTTGCATTCAAAGACCAACCATATATCTATCAAATTTCACTTTTTGAGAGAGAAGGTGAGTGAAAAGGAAGTCATATTGGAGTATGTGCCTACTAAGGAACAAATTGTAGATATATTTACCAAGCCTTTTCCTAAGGATACTTTTGAGTATCTTAGAGGCAAGCTAGGGGTGATTACCCCTCCTAACTAGAACTAAGATACATTGACGTGCATCAGTCCATGTATTTCATAGTCATATCTTGATCCGGATTGATGTTGTGGTGGCTACTACTCAGGGGGAGTAATCAGATGTTCATATATGTAGTTTAGAGCTTGAGTGTATCTTTTTCATTGATGTCAAAGGGGGAGAAGAGTCATGTGAAAAATCATGAATTATCTGGGGAGAAGAGTCATGATAAAGAGTTAAGGAGAAAATAGTCAAAACCTAAGGGGGAGTAAATGCTAATAGATAGCTATGTTGATGGTGTTTCTCACATCATGTGCTGCCATCAATGCCAAAGGGGAATATTTTTGGATGTTATGGTTTTGTTGTTGATATGTCATTGTCATTGACATCAAAACTATTGGCATTAATGTCTTAGAGGATGTATATATCAAGGATATTGTGAAAATTTTAATAAAATAAGTTGCAGGTTGTCAGTGGTGAAGTGAAGTTCAGTTTGTTGGCGAGCTCAGTACATTGATGATAAGATATTGAGGAAAATATTTGAAAGTGAAAATTTCAAGGTTGATGAAGACATAGTTAGACCATCCAAAACCTATGGATATGATTCAGATGATCAGAATGATAGTTCAGATAAAAGAAAGAAAGTTCAGACTTCAAATCAAGTTTAGATCATTCTGGTGAATCAAGAAAATCAAGAGGAAGGAGAAACTAGTGAAAGTATAGAAGAGAGATCACAAGTTCTTGAAGTTCAAGAACATCCTAAGACTCCAAGGTATATAAGAATAAATCATTCAAAATATTAGATTATAGGTGATAAGAACAAACGCTTCCAGACTAGGAGAAGAATTGCAGAAGAATATTGTGTGATTTCAAAGACTAAGCCTAATAGTGTGAATGAAGAATGAAAAGATGAACATTGGGTCAAAGCAATGAAAGAAGAACTACAACAGATTGAGAAGAATGATACATGGATTCTTATTCCTAGACCTAAGGACAAAAATGTAATTGGAACTAAATGGGTCTTTACAAACAAATTGAATGAGCAAGGAGAAGTTGTTAGAAACAAAGCAAGACTTGTGTGTAAAGGATATTCTCAGATGGAAGGAATTGAATTTAAAGAAACTTTTACTCCTATTGCTACAATTGAAGTTGTGAGACTATTTCTTGCTTATGTTGCTTACAAAAACTTCAAGGTTTATCAGATGGATGTCAAGTCAACATTTCTAAATGGTGAACTAGAAGAAGAGGTGTATGTTGAGCAACTTGATGGATTTCAATTGACTAATTAGGGAGATATGGTTTGTTGGTTGAAGAAAGCACTGTATGGACTTAAGCAATCCCCTAGAGCATTGTATGCTAGATTGGACAAGTATTTGTTGAAGCTTTGATTTAATAAAGGTACTCTTGATAGTAATTTGTATTTCAAGATTGATCATGATAAATATTTGATTGTGAAAGTCTTTGTTGATGATATCATTTTTTGAGGAGATGATGTTTTGTGCATGAAGTTTGTTGATGAGATGGAGAGTGAATTTGAGATGTCTATGGTTGGAGAGATGAAATTATTTTTGGGATTGAAAATTACTCAATTAGATAAAGGGATCTTTATATCTTATTCCAAGTATGTGAAAGAATTGCTAAATAAGTTTGGTATTGAAGATTCAAATTTAGTTGGTACACCTATGGTGACCGGATGTAAGTTGACACAAGATAATGATTCCTTGAAAGCAAACCAAACTAGATACAGATCGATGATTGGTGGATTACTCTATTTGACTCAAACTAGACCTGGCATCATGAATGTCGTATGTATTGTTGCAATATTTCAAGCTAATCCTAAGGAATCTCATGTGACAGTTGTGAAGAGGATTTTCAAATACTTGAAGGGGACAATTGATTTTGGCATGTGGTATCCTTAAGATCCTTACTTTGAGTGCCTTTACTAATGTTGATTGGGCAGGAGATGTGAATGATAGAAAGAGTACTGGTGGTGGTGCATTTTTCTTGGGAAAGAAGTTGATTTCATGATTAAGTAAGAAGTAGAATGCCATTTCTTGATCTACTACATAGGTAGAATACATTGTTGCTGCTAACAATTGTACTCAAGTATTGTGGTTGAAGCAAATGCTAAAAGATATCAAAGTTGTGTATGATGAGCCTATTGCTATATTCTATGATAATTCAAGTGCAATTAACATTTCTAATAATCTAGTATTGCATTCAAAGACCAAGCATATATCTATCAAATTTCACTTTTTGAGAGAGAAGGTGAGTGAAAAGGAATTCAGATTGGAGTATGTCTCTACTAAGAAATAGATTGTAGATATCTTTACCAAGTATTTTCCTAAGGATAATTTTGAGTATCTTAGAGGGAAGCTAAAGGTGACTACCACTCCTAATAAGAACTAAGATGCATTGACATGCATCAATTCGTGCATTTCATAGTCATATCTTGATCTGGATTGATATTGTGGTGGTTGCTACTCAGGGGGAGTAGTCAGATGTTTAGATATGTGGTTCAGAGCTTGTTTGTATCTTTTTCATTGATGTCAAAGGGGGAGAAGATTCATGTGAAAAACTATGAACTCTCTAGGGAGAAGAGTCATGTGGGGAGAAGAGTCATGAGAAAGAGTTGAAGAGAAAAGACTCAAAACCTAAGGGGGAGTAATTGCTAAGAGATAGTTGCATTGATGGTGTTTTTCACATCATGTGTTGCCATCAATGCCAAAGGGGGAGATTGTTGGATGATGTGGTTGTCATTGGTGTCAACACTATTGGAATTAATGTCTTAGAGGCTGTATATGTTGAGGATATTGAGAAAATTGTAGTAAAATAAGTTGTAGGTTGTCAGTGGTGAAGTAAAGTTTAGTCTGTTGGTGAGCTTAGTGCATTGATGATAAGATGTTGTGGATTAAAGGTTTTGTAGTCGAGTATATCTAGTATATCCATGTTAAGTTTTAGAGATCCATATGAAGATTTGATTGAGTTATGAGCAGTTGTATTCTGACAGTTTTTCTATTGGTTCAATTGGTGTTCATGAATGAAGATGATGTGATTCTAGTAAATTTAGTTGTTGTGGATGCTTCTCTAGTGATTCTTGATGTTTTTGGATGTTTCTAGATCATGCTCTATTTATGTTGCATGTCCGCATTGATCATTGTGCTCGTGATTGGTGATTTTCTCTTGCGTGTTCATGTTTTTCATGTTCATGGCCGATAAGGTGATTGCAGCGTGTTGTGGATCTTTGAGGAATAATTTTTTAAGGTGTTTCATGGTTGAGGATTTTATTTTGGGTCTTCACTATGTTGTGGAAAACCTTCGTTGATTCATATTGATAATATTTAATGTTTTGGGCCAATAGTTTGTATTCATTTTATTATTTTATTGAAGTCGACATGTAGCAATGTAATCTATTGTTGCAGATATATATAAGTGATTGTTTATTCCATTTGAAGGAATGCATGGTATGAGATGTGCGAATAATGTCCTAGTCATTTGAGGGTAGAAGTAGAGTGTGAAAAAGAGTGAGCAGAGTGTGAAGAAGTGTTCATGTGCTTAATCAAAATTGTAATTAGGCATTAGCAGATGTTATTTTCTCAGTTCAAAATCTTGGGGATGTAATCTTAATGTTTCTATAAGAGAGTGTGTCTTCCTTTGGGCAGTAAGCCTTGTTGTATTTGAGTAGTGAGCACTAGGACATGTGCCTAAATGCATGTGTATTCCCCATTTTATTCTTTATACTTTTAATAGGGTATAATTTGTGGATTGACCTCCACCGTGGTTTTCCCCCTAATAGGGTTTCCATGTAAAAAATCTTGGTGTTATGTGTGTTTTTGATGTGTTGATGATTCATGCTTTCATGTTTATTAATTAGATCTGAGAATAATGTTAATTAGTTTAATAAGTTTTGAATTTCTGTGACAACTGATTCACCCCCTCTCAGTTGTCTACCCTTATGTTGCCAATAGGGTTTGTGGTTGAGGAGGCAGATTGAACTATAAGAAGCCTCTATTTGGTTTGCAAAAGTTTTGTGTGTTGTTTTGATTATTTTTCTTAGACTTCTTAGCTCGATTAGAAGTGGACTTTTTATCACGACTTGAAACCGAGTTATGATAATCACATAGGGTTGTGCATAAGTGCATGAATCAATGGAATTTAATCATAGTTAACTTATCCTGAAGGTTTGTGTGCAATTTTTTGATAAACATCTTTTGCAGATGTGAATCAAGAATTTTGACATCAACTTGAGCATACAATGACTAATAACGTGAAATGAAGCCAGTTACTTTTTCATCGACATTTTGTCTACAACACATTAGATCAGCCATTGTATTTTTAAGAGTCATGTGAACTTGGGAGTGACTTACGAAGGCATCCATAAGCTCATTAAATGATGAAATGGAATGATTAGGAAATTTTGAAAACCACTCTAATGCGATGTCTTTCAAGGTTTTAGGAAAAAAATTGGCTAAGAGTTTATCATCAAGGAAAAAATCACTACATAAAGTTGTATAAGCATTGACATGATTAATAGGGTCTCCTTTACCTCTGTATTTCTCAAACCTAGGAAATTCTATCCCTTGTGGCATCGGGGTGTGTAAAATTTCTAAGGATAAGGGGCTACTATGAACATGATATGTGGGTGGAACGTTTTGACCTTCGCTATTGGTGGAAATTTTTTGTTGCATGGATGAAATAGTATTAAGGACCTGTGTAATGATGGGATCAGTGTAAGTGGTATGGGTGGAAGAGAAAATGGCGATGGAGTGTATGTAATGTTAGGGGAAGTGAAAATGATACTAAGGGGGGTGAAAGTGGTAGAGGGGACTTGCGATGCCACAACAGAACTAGAAATTCTATTTGGAATTCCAAAAGAAGGAGCCACATGACTAACCTGTTGCATAGTTATTGTAACCTAAGGGGTGGTATAAGTTGGTATGGATGCTATGGTTGAAGGGAGGAATTTGAGGTCCTCCTTAGCTTGCAACTATGTTTGTTTATTGGTAATTAGAAGAAGCATGTTTATTGTAAATCTTAACAATTCTTTTCATAACTTTTAGGTCATCATCACTTTCAATCAAACGATGAAGGTTTTCTATGGCTGGTATGGCAGTGGTGGAAATTTCTTCAAGGGACAAGTCTTGTTGTAAGTGTGCAAATTCCTTATGAATATTAATGACCTTTTCTTGCAGGATGGAATTGTTGTGTGTGTCAACATTCATTGGATGGAAAGGTGAAGGCATAGAGTGGTATTGTCCATGCCTTATGCACCATTGTCCATACTATGAGTAGGAGCTCTTGAGATCCCAAGGTCCACAACAGGTGCTGTCATGGGAAGCCATGAGTCTAGAACATTGTCTCACTAAAGTATTATCAAGGGGGGCACCAAAAACTCATACACGTACCACAAGATATGGGTTAAATGAAAATGCAATGTAATCTAGGAGTGAAAAATGAAAATAACAAAAAAATTGCTAACTACAATAGAGAAGTAACTACAAAGAACAAAAATGGAGAAGAATGCCAAAAAAATTTCTAAAAATGCAGTCTGAAATGTGTAGGTGGATTGATTCGCCTAGGGTGGCGAATGAGTCCTAGTATGGGATTTTTTTTGTTTTTCATAAAATTTAGTGTGATTCTAATGCATTTCAAAGCCAATTAAGGATGCAGATGTAGATGTTCAATTTTTTCAATGATATGTAATGCAAAAATGAAATCTAAATGAGTCTTTCACTAATGCAAGTTAAGAAACCCTATGATGTAAAAACAAAACAATACCCTAATTGAATGTTGATGTAAATGAATTTTAACATGCAAGATGCAATTGAAATTAGAGATGTAAAGTTCTCAATATGCAGGTTCACCAAATGAAATGTAGATTTTTTGGTAGGGCTTATAGACTACTCTTGCACTCTTAGGGTGTTTCACCTAAAAGGAGAGATAAACCCCACACAAAGGATCTAGGCTAGGTTCACTCAAATTATGCAATGTATGAGTTATTTGAACTAAATGGATGAGGCTAGTGCAACTATGTGAACTAATTGATTGATTAGGTATGCAAAACCTAAGAATTATGCAATGTTGGAAAACATAATGTGATATGAAAACATGAACTAAGAATGAATAAATGCAAAATAGAAAAGAAAAGGGTTGAATCAAAATGCACCTGGGCAAAGAGTGGAGAATCTAGAATCTTTTGAATTTTTTTTGAGATCACATAAAATCACCAATGGGACTCATTCACCACTGATGGCGAATCAGTCCCACTTCTGATGAAAACTATTGAAGACTGGTTTCTAAGTGTCGGGATCTTAAATCTGACAAAATCTGGATTACCAACCTTAAAGTGGGACTCATTCACCACTGATAGTGAATCATTCCTCTCCCAAAATCCTAAGAAATCAGGGGACAATTCTGCAACACCAAATCTAAGGTTGTCTGCTTGTCAAGTTGATGGAGTCAAATCTGCAAGTAACAAATAGAATGCCTTCACCAAGCTTGAAATATAATGTAGTTGACTTGAAACACTTTGTTGACTTCTTGTCCACTTTTCAACACCTAAATGATTTTCAAATTTGCATACACAAGTCTGCAAACAAACATGCAAAAGGGGAAAAATGGTTAAGGATTAGGTTATAGGGATTTTCCTTGGTCAAATCCCACCTTGGTAATCAAACCCTTAATGAAATAATGAAATGAAGGAGAATGATAAACAAATAACATGCAAATTCTATCAACTTACCAAACCCTTGTTGAAGAAAATATGAAGATATGTCAATGGATGCTCCAAAATGCTTGATTAATGCTTGATAATGGGATGCAAAGTGATCAAATGCTTTAATTAATGAAGAGATTGCTTGAATGAGTTAGGAGATTGTAGGAGATGTAAAATGAGGAAAAAAACACTTATTTATACATTCTCGTGCCTTAGTAACACATTGATACCTCATCACAGGCTAACATCAAGTAATTTTGAATAAAAACCCAAAAGAAATTTTAAAATATTTTGAATTTGGAGCCAAGAGGGACTCATTCACCACCCATGGCGAATGGGTCCCACCTTGGACTTGATAGTGGTTGTTAGGAATTATATTGCATTTAATGTTGTTTATCAGGTTTACATTAAAAAACACTTAATTAAGCCTTATAAGGGGAAAAAGGGGTCAAATAAAGCATAAGAAAGGTGTAAATAGTGAAATTATGCCTAGAAAAGTGTGAAATCTTGTTACAAGACTTTACAACACTTCAAAATAGGACTTGATTAGTGATGAAAAGGTTATTTTTAGGTGAATTGCACTAAATAGGGTCTAGAAGAGTGTAGAAATGTTTTACAACACTTCACAACACCTTCACAAGACACCATTATTTTTATTTTAAGGACTTAATGTGCATGCTCAAGCCATATTACATCAATAAATCAAAGAAAAATAGACCAAACATTGTGAAGAAAGGCCTAAAAGACCATGAAAATGATAAGGGGCCATTTTTCTATGACACACTCATGAAGGACACTACACCCAATGTCATCCATAAAGTGACAAACACATTGTATGATGTACGAAGGCTACACTAAGTGCTAAGAAAAAGAAAAAATGCATAATGATAATGGCAATGTATGCCCCCACTTTAAAGGAATTGCTACACACCATATTATGAGCAATTACTTTAAAGTAGAAAAATGAAAAATGAAAACAAGAAGAAGACATGAGAGCGAACTTAGAAAGCCCTATGCCAAGTCATATGTTTCTAAGTAAGGCTACGTCATGTGAAGGAAAGGATAGAGAAAAGAAAGGAAGGGGTTTCCCCCAAAATGATGACACCAAACACATAAGGGATCTATGGATTTGGGGTTAGTATGTTCTTTGCTACAATGTTGTTTAGAGAGCTTGGAACTGTCATCATCCCCCAAATACACAGAATTGGAAGAATGACACAAAGAGAGCGAAAACAAATAATTTTTTTTTTCGTCAACATGGAAGAGACATAGGGTGTCTCGACATTTTGCGTCATCCCCAAAAGGAAAACACAAGAAAAAGAAAAGGCAAAGTAAAAGAAAATAAAATCCTTTTGGGTCAACATGAAAGAAACATGAATGTCTTAATGGCTTACGTCATCCCCAAAAGGAAAACACAAAAAAAGAACAAAAGAAAAGACATAGAAAAAGAAAATAAAATCTTTTTGGGTCAACATGAAAGAGACATGAATGTCTCAATTCCTTGCGTCATCCCCAAAAGGAAAACAAAAGAAAAAGAACAAAAGAAAGAAAGGTGAAAGTGATGTATGGAATATAGAAGAATGAAGGTACAAATATAGGAATGTCACAAAGAGAGAGAGAACATCAAACAAAACATCATGAGGGATCATATTATGCACATGCAAACACACAAAAGAAAAAGAAAATGCAAAAAACTAGTAAGGAAAATGTGATTCATCCATCAAGCAAGTCATCCACTTCCCAATCTCAATTGATATAAGTGGAAGGTGAATAAGAGTGATCCCACAATAGGGGTTTACAATTTTTGGCCAAACTGGACACTGAAATTATTATTTTTAACTAAATCTTCACATCCGGGCACCTATAGCGGCTAAACTGTGAGGAATTTGAAGATAATGTAAACTAGAGTCTCATGACATTTTTTCTGTAGATTATAAAAATATTTTTTTCAATTTTTTTGGAATCATATTGCACTCCTTTTCCATCTCCCATGAAAACTCGGTTTTTTCAAAAAATAACATTTTTAAAAAGTGGCGCACATCGTGTAACGCATAACTTTTTTTCCATGAAGGATAAAATTCTAATTCTTTCAAATTTATATTTGTAACTCCGATATCTAGTGCTTTCGCTTGGTTAGATAGTTTTTTATTGATTTTTTTTTCTTTAATCAAGTTTCAAAGTCAAACTAATTACAATTCAGACATAGTGCGACCGTATAACGCGTAACTTTTTTTGTATATATCAAAATTCTTTTTTTTGTTGGATCAAGGACTTCAATATCTGGTGCACTCATATTTTTCAATTTTTTTTTGATAATCTACTATTTTTCTACATGTGTAGAACAGAGACCTTCATTTTCGGTGAATAACCTATGTTTAATAAAACTAAAAAAACAAATACATAATAAAATCAAAACATATAAAAATTATATTCATTGGATAGCTCGTTTCAAGGACTATCTGATTCCAAAAGGGTTTCTAAGACTTCTCCATTTTCATCCTCAACCTGAGCTTTGAATCATAAAAAAATAGACTTTTTTTTGTGTCTTAGGAGGGGAACGAGGGGCAAGGGGGGTTCAAGCAAACCCCTTGAGGTTCGCTCGAACCAGGGTTCGGCCGAACCATGGTTCGAGTGAACCTCTTCAAGGGGGTTCTCTTGAACCCCCTTTTCTATGCATTTGTTTTTTTTTTTGGTAGCCAAAATTTAAAGGGGTTTGCTCAAACACTAGTTTGAGTGAACCCCTAATGCATTCAGTTGAACTAGTAGGTTCATACGAATTCCCAAAATCACTTTTTTTGCTTTGGGGTCATTTTTTGTGAGTTTTCCTTCCTCACTTTAATTGTAAACCACTATTTTGGCTTCACCCATAATGTGGCTAATGGAAAATGACAAATGCATTACTAGGACAAGGCTAGCAAATTCTTGTCCCCATTGAGTGCAAGGAAAGAATGAGCCAAGGTAGGTGATGGTAAAGGTCATGTAATAGTGAGAAGGGAATGTTCTACAACTATGACATGACAAGGATTTGGAGGGTGTTTTATGGGATTATTGGATAGCAATTATCACCATTTAAATGATACTTTCTTAGTATTTCTTTCAATGTATGACACCCATCACTTCTATGTCCAAGAATGCGATGATATCCACAATGTTCAACATTAGCATCATTAGGATATATCACCAACCTATTCATATGCGGTAATAGTATGAGTCCTTTGTTTATAAGTATTTGTAATTTCATTTCACAATCAGGTGGTGGATGGAGAGGAAAATTTAGTTTTTTTAACTTGTAAGGTCTCTTGCATTTATTAGATTCACCCTTTTCTCAAATTGAATGAGGAGGACCCAAAGTGATCCACTCATCCTTGTCATTGTTATTATTCAAGGGTTGCTCTCGAGGAAGGAGGATATTCAAATCGGGAGGGGAATCAAAGATCATTGTGCCTTCATCATGAAGCCTTAGATATTCTCTAGGAGGATTTCTATTATGAGGGGGTTCTTGATATCCTAACCCTGTTGTGTTTTCATCTTTTGGATTTTGCTCTAAGATTTGATCAATTTCATGTTCAGTTGTGTCACATCCTTGTTTGCTCAAAATTATAAAACCATTGCCATATGTTTCTTCAACGTTGATTGGAGTATTGGTAACTTTATTATCATAAAATGGTTTAGGGTTTGTTTGTTTAGAAGAACTAGGTTCACCTTGTGTAGGGAACTTAGGTTTTGTTTTTGTTTCAGGATGTAACCAAACATTTCAAGAGGTGGTACTATAGGAAGTTCTTGTTGTTTCATGGATGGATAAAAGGATAAATTAGCTTCAAGGTTTTCAAGGAATTCATTTAGGAATTTATTCATGTTGTCATCATCTTCTCTAATGATGTCAACATCATGAGGAGGACATGCATTAGGAGTTGAGTAAGCATGAGTGAGTTTAATGTCATTATGATCAGTTCCAAAGGCATAGCTTGACATGTCAAGTAAGGGATTTAATGACATCCAAAGCTTATTAAGACACATATCCATGATGCAAATGAATGAAAGAAAACTAGGTGCAAGAAATTGAATGAAACAAAAAATTCTGAAATAGAAACAAAAATGTAATAGCAAAAAACATAAATGTAGAGAATGAATTGGACTAAGTCACCTAGGGTGGCGAATGAGTCTAGGTAGTGATTTTTTTGAAAATTTTATGAATTTTTGAATTGGTTTTTATGCTTTTTTATATTTTTAGATATCGATTTAATATGAATATGTAGAATTTTGTTGATTTTTAATGAAATGTAATGCAAAAATGCAAGCTAGATGATCTTTTCACTAATGAAAATTTTAAAACACTAGAATGAAAATTAAACAATGCAAAATGCAAGGAAATGTTAGTGCAAGCTATTCCTAGGATGTAAATGTGCTTTGAATTAGAAATATGATGTTCCAAAGTCAGGTTCACCAAAATGAACCAACAATTTTTTTCACCATTTGCACCTCTAGGGTTTTGCACCTAAAATGAGAGAGGCAACGATCATTCACATCAGGTTCACCAAAATGTTAACAAGGGAAAAGGAATCACAACTTCTCTTATCCACACCTAAAAGGAGAATGAAGGAAGAGGAATCCAATTTTGAAAAGTTCACACTCAAGAACAATAGTGTGAGATTCCAATGCAATAGTGATTGAAATTTGTCAAAGGAGATTGTTCCCAAGGAAAGAAATTGATAAAGTAGATAAACAATGGATGCAAAAATAAGGAAATGCAAGATGTTTGAAAATAATGTGATATACAAAATGAAATAAGCATACAGGCGGGTGCATGAAGTTGGTTGTACTTTTGTGGCCAAATGGGAAAAAAATTTGGAAAGAGATAATGTGCTCGCGTTATAACGAGAGCGCATTATGTGATTTTAAAAGGAAAAAAAGTGAAATCTATATCATTTGCTTTTTATTGTTTCTCAGCTCTGCCCGCGGCCAAAAACCCTCACTTTCACGCTCACGTTCTAGGAGGAAGGATTTCTAAAAATTTCATCAAGAACAATTGGATTTTCTTTGCAAATATGGTGTCATGATGACGAAGAGATGAGAGAGGTAAGTATTGTTTGTGATTTGTTTTGAATTTGTTAGTTTGAAATTGATTTTGTTTGTTTTAGGTTAGATTTGATTTTTTTTTTAATTTGTAGGAAATCCTGCAAATCCTCAACAAGAAGAGGAGGTAAATCCTCAACAGCAAAATCCTCAAAAAAATCCTCAACAAAATGAACTTCAACAAAAAAATCAACCTCCCCCACCATTCTCTCAATTCCCTCCTGGCACTCAAGAAAATTTGAGGAGTGAAATTGAGAACAATAGAAAACAACTTGAGGATCTTATCAGTAGGTTGAGTGATCCAAATGCTTCAACCAAAGAAAGAATGCTTCTAGAAAATTCATTGAAAGACATGTTAAAAAATGTAGATGCAACCAATCAACAAATATCTAGATGGCAAGATAGGAGGCAGACAGCCAGGGCATATTATGCAGACAAATTATCATATAAACAAGTAAACGATTTAAAAATTACTAAAGGTGATTTGTGCTCTCTATTCACTGACCCTAAAACAAATCAAAATCTTACCCTCAATGCAAAGAGGTTTCCTATTCATTGGTGCCACCACCAAGAGATTAAGAACCATTTTCATGAAAGATGGTATATGGTCTTTGATTACCCACCGTGCAATAATTGTGAAGTCCCCAATATTTTCTTAGGAAACTATACAGTGAGTTTGTATTGAACCAAATCCCAAATTATTTTGATATGAGGGAGTTCCAGGGGAGAGGTGGGGGGTCAACTCAGGATAGGACTGGTGCAAAGTCAGACCCTACGTGGCAAGGGAGACAACCTCTCGCTAGGCCACCTCATGAGTAGATTGTGATGCCTGCCACTAAAAAGGAAAGTGCCGACATAGAAACATTGCAGGCGATCACAACTTTGACCCAGAGTGTCATCCATCACACTAGCCCTATTGTACAATGCAATCCAGGGGAGTCTTTAGGTGGTGGCCTTCGAACCCATGTGTGTCAATTTTGTAGGGTGACTTGTTCGTATGACCCTACCAGCACTCAAGAGGGTGCTATGTAGGATCCATATGCTACTAAGCAGCCTAATCTATATACATCTGTGAGGATGGAGAGGAAGGCTGACATTTTGCATGATGCATATGGCATTGACACTCAAGTAAAATCCAACATGTTCATTAAATTTAATTTATTAAATTTTTATTGTGAAATGCAAGATTAACTTAGAATTTAGTTTTATTATTTTAATAAAATTGCAAGGTCACAGTGTAGAGACTAGATACACTAGTCATCCACATAATTATTTTTGTAGTACACTTATCAGTGGGGTATGTAAAGTTAGTAAACAATTATAAATTTATTGCATGTGTTAATAGCATTGTTTTATGAATGATATTTTAATGTGTGATTTTGGATGTTGAACAGGGTACTGTTAGAGGTTTCAAGGAAACACCTCTGAGTGCCAATAGATTTGATCAAACGTTCACAAAGGTAATATAGAATTTAAAGAAAACTTAAGTAATGAATGCTAAGTTTAATAGATTTGTGTAGTTTATATTCATATTGTTGGTTGTGTTGCATTACACATCATTCAAACTAAAAGCATTACTTCAAATTTGATTACTAATAATCAGAAATATATTTGTTTAATACTTGTACTCAAAATTTTGTTCATTAGATCTCATACATTATAAGTCATCACATGGATCGCTATTGTAACTTTTTTTTGATTGAATAATTTGTTTTTTTATTTTCAGATGTTGGTGACAGAAACACCACCAAATGTTACGAGGGAAATGGATATTGGTGTTTCCTCTGCTATACAATCCTTGATGGCTCTGATAGGGGAGGTATGAGGAAAATTACTAAATTTTAATTTACATTCATTGTTATAGATGAACTAGTTCTAGTGAAAAATCAAACCATTATTGATTCATAGTTTAATTCATATTTGGATGGTTTATACAGGGCTTGAGCACACCTGAGCATCAGCCTGCAAATATTTCCATCAAGGAGAGTGATCATGAGATGGTCGTAAGTGATTATTTTGTTAAATATATTAATTTTTATAATGTAATTTCTATATATTAATGTCTTTACTTATTATTGTAACAGTTGAAACTTCACTAGGAGCTAAACACTAGGAGGAGTAGCAGGAGCACTCCTCGAGCACAGCAGAAATAGGTGACAGACTTATCGCCATCGGATCGCCCAACAAAGGGAAAGAAAATTGTATTTGAACCAGAGCATGGAGAGAAATGAATTTTGAATGCACAGAGCCCTTTGTTGTATGCCTACATGGCAATTTTGTACATATTTTGTAATGGATATATTTGACATTGTATGCCTATATGGCTATTTTGTAACTATATTTTATACTTATATCTACATATATTGATGTATGCATACATGGCTATTTGATTAATACAAATATTTTTTATCGATGGTGTCCATATTTGCATTATAAATTCATGGTTCAATAGATATGAGTTACGTGTATTCAAGTGTATACTTTACAACTTACGCACATATACTTTTTGACTTGCATGTGAACATCGAAAAGTTTGAAAATTTCTATGTTTGGAAGTCAAATGTAAGCCAATTTTGCAATTCTCAGTTCGTGCATACTCGATCTTATGGACTTATTCCTTCCTAGCACATATTGTGAATATTTCTCATTTGGTGCAGAAGATAGATTCCTATTTTTTTAACCACTCATACCAAAGAGATTCACAATAAGACTTTAGCATTGGAACACTACTCCATACTTCTCTTGTCTAGACCATAAAGGATTGAAAATTCCTAATTTGATGCAATGATAGTCGTGAGATGAGAATTTATATAACCATGCCTATTTTGAAACTTCACATCTAATACTGCATCAACAAGAACTTAAGAAGTGTTGCATAAGAGTGTTAGGTTTGATAGGCCTTCTCTTCCCTAAGGGAGGAGAGCCTGCATCTTGAATTTTGAACAAAATTTTAAGAAGCAAACATTTTACCTAAAAGCTTCAAACCTAGATGAGATATTTGGCTAAGTCTATCTTGAAAATTATCAATGCATTCAAACTCTAAAGGAGATTCTCCCTAAAAAGAAAACTTTACCCTTTTTCCCAAGGAAAGAAATTGCAACAAGTTGCATGTGATTTATCTTATTTCTTTCTCCCGGTTCCTGGTTAATCATTCATGGCTCAGGATAGTTATTCCAAGGCAAGGACACCCAAAAAATCACTGAGATTCTTCTATGATGCAAGAAAAAGGTTTTGGCTCTTTCACAATGTAAATAATTATGTAACACTGTTTTCTTGTTTGCCTTCCACACAGAAAAATGTTCACACTTTTAGATTGATCAATGATCAATAATGGCTGATTGTAAACACTTGACATTTTTATGTTTGAACTTTAATTTATAATTTTGTATCATGACATTCGAGTAGATCTCTAATATTTTAATATTTCACTATGAAAGTGGTGGTGTATTTTTGCTATGTTATTTTACTATTAATATGGTGGTGTATTAGAACTTGATTACTTGCTGCAAATATGTATATATTTCTAATTTTTATATGTTTACGTGATACAGAACCCAAAAACAAATTCCCAAGCGTGGCCCCGGGTTCTCAAACCCGATCCCGAACCAAAAACTGAACTGGTAACTTAGTAAAAAATAGATTTTTGTAGTTTATATTCATAACATTGATTACAATTCATTGTACATCTTTCAAACTGAAAGCATTGCTTCACATTTCATAACTAATAGCTAGATGCTGATAGACGAAAAAATTTCAATTACAATATAGTTTTACTTTTTACAAAGTCAACCTAGCGGTTATGCAATTATACATTGCATAACTAATAACTAAGACATTTGTTAATTGCATTTGAAGTTTGTCATGGCATTCTATGAGACCACATTTCTTTGAGGCATTTTTTTTCAAAGCGGTTCCTTTACCTTCACCATACTACCGCATTTTTCATACATGTCTACCAAGCATTTTTTCAAATAGTTCAAGTGTTGCCTTGTTATGGTTTGAAAGCCAGAAGCAGTGCTTTTGAACAAGCTATGGATGCTTGGAAAAAATCTATCAAAAGCATAATAGTAAGCAATATCATAGACAAGGCAGTGAACTCTTTGAAAAAATGCCTCAAAGAAATGAGGTCTCATGACCTGATGGAATGCCATGATAATCAAAAGCATTTGATTATCATGGCATTCCATTAGGTTTGAAAAAATGCCTCAAAGAAATGAGGTCTCATGACCTGATGGAATGCCATGATAATCAAAAGCATTTGATTATCATGGCGTCCGTCATCGAGACTCTTCTTTGGTGACTCAAAGAAGTTCCAACTTGCCAATACATGAATTTATTAAGCGGTTCAAAGAATTATATTTTTTTCATACATGTCCTGTATCAAATAATTTAGCCAAGCAGTTCATTTCCTTGTTACTGCGACAAAATCTAAAAGCAGTGCTTCGAACAAGCTATGGATGCTTAGAAAAAAATTATCATAGCATAATAGTAAGCAATAGCATAGAGAAGGAAATGAACTGTTTGAAAAAAAATGCCTCAAAGAAATGTGGTCTCATGTTGGTGGAATGCCATGACAAGCAAATTGTTGTGGATTGTCATGGAATTCCATCACCATGAGACCACATTTCTTTGAGGCATTTTTTCAAATAGTTCGCTGCCTTGTCTATGCTACTACATTTATCATACATGTTTACCAAAGAATTTTATCAAACTGTTTTCTTCCTCACTGCTATGGCTAAAATCCTAAAATAGGTGCTTCCAAAAAGCTATGGATGCTTGGAAAAATCTATCAAAACATACTAATAGCAATATACTTATAGAAAAGAAGCTGACAAAGCTGTTTTGGAAAAAGCATCAAAGAAATGTGGTCTCAATGGTGACCATGACAATCCTTAGCAATTTGCTTGTAATGGCATTCATCATGCCATTCCATCACCATGAAACCACATTTATTTGAGGCATTTTTTCAAAGAGTTCACTGCCTTGTCTATGCTAACACATTTTTCATACATGTCTATCAAAGCATTTTATCAAAGAGTTCATTGCCTTGCTGCTATGGCTAAAATCCTAAAACAGGTGCTTTCGAACAAGCAATGGATGCTTAGAAAAAATCTATCATAGCATAATAGAAAGCAATATCATAGACAAGGGAATGAACTGTTTGAAAAAAATGCCTCAAAGAAATGTGGTCTCATGCTGGTGGAATGCCATGACAAGCAAATTGTTGTGGATTGTCATGGCATTCCATCACCATGAGACCACATTTTTAAGGCATTTTTCAAACAAGTTTTATCCTTGTCTATGCTACTACATTTATCATACATGTTTACCAAAGCATTCTATCAAACGTTCGGCTTCCTTGTTGCTATGGCTAAAATCCTAAAATAGGTGCTTCCAAAAAGCTATGGATGCTTGGAAAAATCTATCAAAGCATACTAATAAGCAATAGCATAGAAAAGGCAGCAAACTGTTTGAAAAAAAAGCCTCAAATAAATGTGGTCTCAATGGCAATGGAATGCCATGACAATCCATAGCAATTTTCTTGTCATGGCATTCGCCATGCCATTCCATCACCATGAAACCACATTTCTTTGAGGCATTTTTTCAAAGAGTTCACTGCCTTGTCTATGCTAACACATTTTTCATACATGTCTATCAAAGCATTTTATCAAATAGTTCATTACCTTACTGCTATGGCTAAAAGCATAAAATAGGTGCTTTTGAACAAGGTATGGATGCTTAGAAAAAATCTATCATAGCATAATAGTAAGCAACAAGCTGATGCAATACAAAGATTGCCAAACCAATCAACAACTCAAGGGACTCTTGTCCCAAACTCATCTTGGAGAAGATCAAACAAAATTTCAACATTTCATTAGAAATCTACTTTTCATCCACTCAAATTCTCTTATCATTCATCATTCATCCTTCCACAAATCTGTATTCCAATTGACTCATTCAAAGCAAAAACCCATTTTAGAAAAATTTGATTCAATCAATTAGATCAACGTGCATTTAAAAAACACCATTTTCAATAAGACACTCTTCCATTCAATCAATTCATTCAACTTGTCCCAAATAGTCAATCCATCATTACAATTGGCTTTTAGACTTTTACTAGACCATCAAGCACTGTGAACATCATTATTACAACTGATACAAATCAGGAACTTGCTCTCTTAACTTTGTTATGACTGAACTTACAATTTCATGTATTATTTTACACCAAGTCTCCTCATTGTCCAACTATCAAAACAACATATCTCACTTCTAAACCCTATCCAAGACTCCATACATCCCTAACACCATCACTTAGACAACACTTTCCAAAAATCAACTCACCAATCACTGTTAGGTCAGACTTCTATTCTTTGAGCAATCAAGGCACTACTTCTCAATGAGACATTCATGCCCTAAATCAGGTAAACCAAACACACTAGTTTTAAAACCCAAGATCCAAAACACTTTTAGAGACCTCTTAATGCCCATTTCCTCATATCAAAAGCTCAGAATAAATTATATTGAAGAAATAAGCAGTTTTTAGTCTAAACGCTATCAAAAAGGCTACTAAAATAGGCATGATTTTCAAAGAAGACCCCCTTCAAACATTCCCAAAACACTTAAAACCTCAAAAAATTCATTAAAAATAACACAAAACTCCCAATTTATGCATTTTTAGGGATTAAAAGACTCCTTTTTATAGTATATTGACAAACCTTTGTTTATAGGGTGAAAAATTCAAAAATCAATGAGGGTTTCCTGTATAGGCTACATGCAAACCTCAAAACCTCAGGCCAACCATTGGAACATGTAAAAATACATGTGAAAATGCATTTGGAAACATCTTCTAACCCATGCACTTGTTCTTTCTCCACTATCATGCTGGAAACTGTTCATTTTGACTGGAAAACTCAGAATTTCCTGTGTAGCAGCAGCTCCTTCAATGTATTCTTGCTTTTTCCTGCACTCAAAAACATCAAAACATAACAAATAACCTATCCATAACCTGCTCCACCAATCTACCTGACCTACATTGGTGGAGTAGTGTGGAAATTCCTTATAAGACTCTCAAAACTCAATGCACAGGATTTTAGACCGAGCCATAAGAAGAATGCTCAAACAAACATTAAATTTAATGGATTCCTTCCCAAATGGATGCAAACAAATGGTGATTCCCCAACCTACTGGAAAAAATATAAATTTGAACCCTAAACTCTTGCACAATCCGTACAAGCTAAGAAAGAACTGAAAAACATAGAAAATAAGCTAAAACAGGGAACTCTTTGTTAATTTAATTCTTCCAGAATACAATGATCTCTTTGCTCAGCCTTTACAATGCTTTCAAAGAAGTTTCCAATCATCAACTACCTCTTCATCTTCCTTGAACGACCTATGACTCGTCCTCTTCCTTGATTTTCTCGATTTTCTTGTTTTGTCTCTTCACATTCATTCTTTTTCTCTCTTTTACATATTTAGCATTTTGACAATATTACACTTTGTGATTTTTCATTCCTTGATTACATTTAATTTTGGCATTACATGGACTTAAAAACATATTTGACAACTTAGCCTTTTGAAGAAATTACATGACCTAGGTGTTCCTGCACCACAAGCTATGGTCTCATGGTTTTTTTTCACATCAACATGATTTGATTCACATTTTTTTCACGTGAAAATCAGCTTGAACCATATTTTTTATTATGGAGCTATATTAAGTTGCCACTTCAAAAACCAATGTAACAATGATACAAAATAATGTTTGAGACTACAAGAAGGCATCAAAATGGCTAGTGTACTAAAAAAATTCTTATGATTTACGAATAATATTGATAACTCTACTCAGTTGGCTTCTTTGTTCAAAATCATACAAATTGAACCCTAACATCAATAGAATCTATATATCAAGCTACCACAATTCAAGTTACATCAGGCCCATATCACCGAGACACAGCTTGAACAATAGGAGGAATGGCCTATTTCAACATACTACACTCAAACCCTTAAGGGATCGATCTGGTTGAATGTAGCTCAGAGCGATTCTGTGTATTTGGGTGCAAAAGAGGACCATGCCTAGCGTAAACATGCCTACTCGGATGCATTAGAATAGTTTATTTGGTCACACAAGTTGTAGAACAAAAATTGCACCACCTTCCAACTTTCCACTGCTTGCATTTGATAGTTTTTCCATCAACTGAAAATTGGAAACTATGGGAAAACCACTCTGAGATAATGAAAACCGAGAGAGATTATTGTAGAGGGGCCCAATGCGATCTCATAAGATTAGACAAGAAGTTTATAAGTGTCACAATGTCTGAGTAACCTCATGTTGAAGTTTGTAACCATTTTTCCCTTTGGATCCTTAAGGGATCGATCCAGTTGAACGTAGCCCGGAGTGATTCTGCATGTTTGGGTGTGAAAGAGGACCATTCCTAGCATAAACATGCCAATTTGAATGTGTTGGAATAGTCTATTTGGTCACACGAGTTGCAGAATGAAAATTGCACCACCTTGCAACTTTCCACTGCTTCCATTTGACACTTTTTCCATCAACTGAAAACTGGACACCACGGGAAAACCACTCTGAAATAACAAAAATAGAGAGAGGTTATTATAGAGGGGCCCAACATGATCTCATAGGATTAGACAAGAATTTTATAAACATCACGGTGTCTGAGTAACCTCATGCTAAGTTTGCAGCCATTTTTCCCTTTGGACCCTTAAGGGATCGATCTGGTTGAACATAGCTCAGAGCGATTCTGCGTGTTTGGGTGTGAAAGAGGACCATGCCTAGTGTAAAAATTCTTATTTAGATGTGTTGGAATAGTCTGTTTGGTCACACGAGTTGCAGAATGAAAATTCCACCACTTTGCAACTTTCCACTGCTTCCATTTGACACTTTTTCCATCAACTGAAAACTGGAGACTATGGGAAAACCACTTTGAGATAACAAAAACTAAGAGAGGTTATTGTAGAGGGGCCCAACATGATCCCATAGGATTAGACAAGAAGTTTCTAAGGATCATGGTGTCTGAGTAACCTCATGCTAAAGTTTGTAGCCATTTTTCCCTTTGGACCCTTAAGGGATCGATCTGGTTGAACATAGCTTGAAGCGATTCCGCATGTTTGGGTGTGAAAGAGGACTATTCCTAGTGTAAAAATTCTTATTTAGACGTGTTGGAACAGTCTGTTTGGTCACACGAGTTGCAGAATGAAAGTTGCACCACTTTGCAACTTTCCACTACTTCCATTTGACATTTTTTCCTTCAACTGAAAATTGGATACTACAAAAAAACCACTCTAAGATCATGAAAATAGAGAGAGGTTAATGTAGAGGGTCCCAACATGATCCCATAGGATTAGATGAGAAGTTTCTAAGCATCACAGTGTCTGAGTAACATCATGCTAAAGTTTGCAGCCATTTTTCCCTTTGGACCCTTAAGGGATCGATCTAGTTGAACGTAGCTCGAAGTGATTCCACATGTTTGGGTGCAAAAGAGGATCATTCCTAGTGTAAAAATGTCTTTTTAGACACGTTGGAATAGTCTGTTTGGTCAAATGAGTTAGAGAATGAAAGTTGCACAACTTTGCAACTTTTCACAAAGCAAAAAGACACCTAACCTTCAAATCTTGCTTCCAAACTTTTACCAGACCTTGGTACACTTTATTCACCTTTATTTTTACATGAAAAAAGTTAAAACACCTTCTTACAACACTGTTTAATCAAATTTCATAATTGCTTGCACTAGAAGACCAAATTTGCTTATAAGTGCTAAAACACTAAATCTGGTGTAACATGCAAACCACAATGAATATTTACAAGATAAATACATTTTAGGGTACCCATTTTGGCCATTAAAAACATATATCATTTTTAGATAAGCTTATTCTGGAACACATGCCTGCTGTCCCAACTTCTTTTCTTCTAAAGAGATAAAAACGTTAGAAAACAGAGCCTTTTGGTATTTTTTCAAAATAAATTTTTCCAACAACATACAACATTCACAAGCCCTTTTCAAAGGTATATCAACTGATGTATATTAGGGTGGAGGAATCCAAATTCATACTTAAGAACCAAGAAACCAACTCAAGTTCATATATCTAATCCAGCTTTGATAAGGTTAGCACTATAGTCTTCCAATTCGCCACTGAACAACTAAAAGACCAATTCCTTAAAGAGAATTGTAAAAACATCCATTGATCATCCAAATAACATGAAAACATGAATGAGAGAGAGATCTAAGAATGTACGGGTCCGTACAAGTGAAGGAAACTCTAAAAATATAATAAAATCAGGAAATACAATGAAAAATCAGAAATAAAGCGTTGAAAACTCGGAATCAAACATTAACCAAACTTTCTATATTGAATAATGAGCCTTGAATGGACTTAAAATAGCAATTACAATGTCGCTTGATCTTCCCCGATGCATATTCTTTCCTTTTGAACTTCTGTCTTTTTGTCTTCCACTAAAATTGTTAATTTTGGCTTTTGGCAGTTTTTACAACTTTTGCATTTTGCAATTTTTCAATATTTCTTATGCAAATATTTAAAGACTCCTTCCTAAGACTCACATTACATGATAAATGGTCTGTAAAGCCCTTATTTAACACAAATAACCCTAAAACACTTAAATTACAAGGTTCACCACATGAATCCCCTTATTGATCAACTTCTTTACATCATGACTCAATTGACCTAATACATACAAAAATGGTATTGAATCCTTATTAAATGAAATAGAATGACCTCAAACCATCTAAGAACACCCTAAATGATTAAATGACCAAATAATAGAAACCACAAGGGTTAAAGTGTTGAAAAGATGGAGTTGGTGCTCCTACTTTCAAAAGTATGATTGCCAACAACATACAACGTTCACAAGGCCTTTTTGAAGGCATATCAACCTCCTCAACTGACTACAACCACTTTTCAACTTCTTTTACAAGTGTGACCCTTCAAATTTTAAGTATTTGCAAAATGACAACTTTTGGTTTGACAACATTACATTGTTATGTGCAACTTTTGACATATTGATGTAAATGACTCCATACCTAAACTAGTGACCTTATGATGGCCTCATTACATCATCTTGACCCTTACATTATGAATTTACATACATTTTCACATTTAGGCTATTCAAGGCTTCATTACACCA
The DNA here is from genome assembly GCA_007258455.2 of Sequoia sempervirens. Classification (NCBI taxonomy): domain Eukaryota; kingdom Viridiplantae; phylum Streptophyta; class Pinopsida; order Cupressales; family Cupressaceae; genus Sequoia; species Sequoia sempervirens. The sequence goes on along the minus strand of VDFB02325163.1, from coordinate 3,073 downwards.
AATTGACAACATACTAACATGACATTGCAACCTCATATCCTACCAACCCAGATTGACTTAAAACACTTCCTAATGGTCCTTGTGACCTTATTACAATATTCTTCATGGACTACAAATCAAATTTTACCACTTGACCACCTTGTGGTACTGATTGTCCTTGGTGCTCCTACACCATAAACACCCTACTATAACCTTACTCCACTGATCTACAAGCCTAATTCAGTGGAGTATGCTTTATTTCTTTACTTGACTCTCAAAACCTCAAATTGAAGGTTCCAAACTGAATTTTAGAAAATGTGCTCTAACAGTGGAAAAACTCAATGGATTTTCTTCTAGATGGACTCAAAAGAAACCTAATTCTTTGTATCATATTAATTTACAAAGGACAAGGCCTAAATCTGCTGTACAGGTGGTACAAAGCTAACAAAACTAAAAGAAAACATAGAAATTTATGAACAAGGAACTTTTATTGCAAGATTTCGTTCAAATTAGAATTGAGATTTGTCAAGATCATCAAAATAAGGATGTTGCATTGCTTTTTTGGCTATTATTCTATTTGATGGCTCAAAGATCAGCATTTTTTGCAAGGAGGGACCAATCAATTTTTACTAGTTTAGTTATAGATATGCAAAGGAAAAGAATAAAAAGAAATAGCCCATCCAAAATAAATGGAAGGCACTTACAGATAGGCATGGCAGTCTCTCAACTTAGTCAGTCTTGGTCATACATCTTCACTGAGAGTTTCAAGATACCTATTGCACACAACACGTCTCATGAATAGAATTTCTTGAAATTTGAGATGCTCTTATAATGTCTACATCATAGGTGGTCATGATAAGGTTAAATTCAAATGAATAACTTGAAATTGCCTCATCAAGCTTCATACTTAATTTTGTAATGGCTTAAAATCATAATTGAGATTTGTCAAGATCATCAAAAGAAGGATGTTGCATTTCTTTTCTACTTGAGATTCTCTTGGATGGCTCATAAATCTGCATTTTATGCAAGGGGACACCAATCAATGTTTGCCTGGTTACATACAAATACACAAAGTAAAAGAAGATGATAGTATTGGCATCAACCAAATTGGCGTGGATACAAGTATAAATTAATAAGAACTGTAGTGCATATACTTACAAATTGATCCAATGAACCATCCGGGTCTACTCTACTCTTTATTGTGTCAAGTATTGCCTCGTCGTCAGACTCACATACCTTCCACAAGGTCTTGTTCAAAGGTCTACCCCCATATTTGCTCAAACAAACATTGGATGCCATGACAAGGTTTGAGTAATGAAGAATCTTACGATGCATGTCAAATTCCTCAAACAACCAATGTTTAACAATCTTATGTGGGTATCTTCTCAGCCACGTTCCAGTAACAACAATTGAATCTGTAGGGTATTCAATGTTTTCTCCATCTATAATTGAGGCTTCCAATTTATTTTTTTCCTCAACACAACGACACATGTAATAGTCTATACCATCTTCATTGTCTTCATTTGCAATAACTGCATAAACATGCCCTGCATTTATATGTGTGGCATATTTCTTGAAATTAGTAAACATTATGAATACAATACAAAGTAAGATAACGATATGCAATTTCAAATAATAAGCAAGTAGATATATTACCTAGTTGAACTAGATCATATACGTGGTGAAAGTCAACCGATGATTCCATTTGTGTTAGTTCCAATGCCATCGGAGGGTGATACGTGTGAAGTGGGCTAAGATAACTTGTTAGCCATTTGTCAACCCACTCCCCTAACTCACAATCATTCCAAGATTGCATTGTATGTGAAGAAAAAAAGCATGCCATCTTACGTGTATCGATACTCCATGCACTTGCATTTGAGCTAAGGATAGAGTGCAACTCACTCAATGCTATTAGTGTACAACAATCCTCATATGGTGCAATGTTAGTATCTTCCATCAACCAAAAAAATATATGAACTGAAGACGTACTTTTATTACCTGGACCCATTGAACCATTACACCACTCGACGATTGATCTTGCGTCTGTCAAATGTGCACTGTCTTTATACTTTAACTCTTCTCGTTCTAATGCTCTTTTCATGCATGCTCCTACTTCGTCATTCTCCCCTTTTCCATGTCTAGCCTCAGAAAATTTCCACATATGTTGAACACGTGTAGTGAGATGTATCCTGCATAACCAGTAGAACATGTGCGCGTTCTTGAACTGTGTTGCATAGTTATCTGACCATATTATATGTTGACCGTATGATATGCCCCTCTGAGCCAAATGATTGTAGAACATCTGGAAGCAACCTTGCATGAACTATGGAGAATGCATGCAATCATCACTAATATAAAAGTGATACTCCCTCAATACCTTACTTTTGTCCTCTGTACTTTTACCTGCATGTATGAATGCTATTTGCAAAAATATTGAAACCTGTGTGGAGTTGTAATACTATGACTGCACCTCATGCTATGGCTGTAGAGTGTAGTTCTCTACAAATTCAAACACGGATACTATGCTGCCAAGTGGAAAGGCGTCCTTGCATGGTTTGAATTGTGTGTCTAGCCATCAGGCTCTATGGGTACGCCTCGCATACTCTTAGACTAGATTCTCATGAAACATGGACATGAACTGATACACTGGAATCTTCTGAATAACCAACTCACACCTTTTTTCTTCAGACCCATCTTTTGTAGCATATGCCACTGTTTTATACTTCCCGAACTCTACTAGTTTTTGTCCTGCCTCATATGTGCTTTCCATATGTTTACATACTAGCATTTGTTGCAAGCCACCACAATGCTCACATGAACCATCTAAGCATGTTGTCCTATAGAATATTTGGCCATCCTCTATTTCACATAAAATCTTTGATAAGAACTCTCTTGAAGATTTTGGTGGGGCTTCTATGCCACAATCCTATAAAACATCATTAGTATGCAAATGTAAACATATAGAACGATAAACATCATAATGGTTAGAGAATTCAATATGTAGTTTACAACAACAAGTAGTGTGTGTGTGTGATTTATCTTGACATAAAAGGTTTAATCATTTCAAAAAATATTTGAGAAATACTAATTTGAG
>VDFB02325162.1:0-48093 GCA_007258455.2 Sequoia sempervirens | reverse complement strand
TTCATTCAAACTCCCAACGATATAAGCAGGTCACACCGATATGCTTGCCATGTTATTTAACTGGGCCCACAACCTACATGTCATTGCCATGTCATTCGCAACACTGATGTGAAATGACATATCGAGCAATCATTTATTGCCATCTGTTAACCATCGTAACACTCGGGTCCCATAGTTGGCATCATACTCCTATCCCATTTCTCAAGTGGTCCCCACCATCCACGCAAAATCCATGTCACTACTGTACAACTAACGTCACCATCCACATAGATAAGGTCCCACCAAGACACGCGTCCACCACTTGTTCAATTCCAGAGCATCAAAAGGGAATCTATAATATTCTCAACAAGTCTCTTGGAAAAGACTTCAATATTAACTCCTAGCACTTCAAGTGGTATGGACCATTAGAAATCCTTTTAATCATCACCTAGTGTCTTTCCGACATACTTGGTCTCCCCGATATGTTTCCTCTACCACTTTGCTTGTTGGGATAAGTTAGTGAGACTTTCTCCAAAAACAATCGCTAAGGCGGGAGGTTTCAAAACTTGAGAACCCCGTAACATAGGTTAGGAAAACTTGGAACTCCGTGACTCCATTCATTTTCTCCATCCTTATCACTCCATTAGCTAAGTTTCCATGTTGGGAGGTTATGAAACTTGAGAACCCCGCAACATAGGTTAGGAAAACTTGGAACTCCGTGACTCCTTACAACTTTGGCCTTAGATTGAGAGCATGAACCAATGAATGAGGGAATTTTCATTGACATCACGACCTACCTAATACTTTTTTGAAAAGCTCTCGAGAAGCCTAGTCAATATGCCAACAATCTCCCTTACATGATTTGCACTTTTGACATCAATGACAACAATAGTCCAACAACAAGTTTGTGAAAAGATCCAATTTTTGAGTAGTTTGTCGCAAGAAGAAAAAAACCTACATTGAATTGGGTAGTTTATCCAACCAAATCTTCAATTTTAAGGTATGTCAAGTCTAAATATATGTATGTTCTTTATAAATTCTTATAATACATGCTTAATACAATGCTTTGATTTTTTTTTTTATGTTAAAATGCATATTCAATGTTCATCACTATTTGTTTTTATGTTTTGACATCTATGAGCATTCAAGGGGGGATCCAAGTTGAAAAATATCATTATAACCTTAGCTACCATCCATTCTAGTAATGTTGCATGTATTTGTGATCAATACAAACCACTCCTTAATGCACAAATTTTCACTATTGTAAAATTGTACCTCACTTCCTAGCAATGGTATTAACCCTCCTATCATACACTACTTCTTTGTCAAACTACCATGGACTTCTTAATGACACACACCCATTGCTGCAATATCACATAACACTTCATCATGGCATGCTTTGATCTTGAACTTTATCTAGCACTATTTTTGTACCAAAACTAAATCCACTTACTATAATCAACCAAGGCATAATGGATTTGAATTCCTCAACATCATTAGTCCTAGATTGTCAGCCATTTCCATAAACATTAGATTGTTTTTGCTACCACTATCTACCACCATATCACAACACTTACCTCTTTCCTTGCATCAAGTATTGAACAAACGTTTCCCATTTGTTAGTTCACCTCTCCTATAAAAAAAATTAGAGCACTTTGTGAAACTAACAAATCCCCTTACTCATGATGTCCTAACCTAGTTATTGGTTTGTAATACTCCTCCAAGTACTCTTTCATAGTCATCTCTCCTACCATAAATTGCTACCACTTTTTATCACTGTAAACTTATTGTCAAACCCCCTATGGCTGGGAAAGAACTTCAACTTCACCCCAAAGTAGCAAAATTCATTTATATAGATTACAAATAATCCAAATGAAAATGTTGGTTAAGGTTTGATATGAAATATGCGGCCAACTTAAGACCCTTTGATATGAGGATTGGCAATAAGTGATTTTATACGTGCTGGAGTAGCTTAAATTGACTGATATGCACATTTTTAGACCTATAATATCCAAGTTTTGTTTGGAAACAATGAATAAATAGCTGCTATATGTTGTAGGAATCTCATATGGTGAATATCTAGCAATTTTGGTGGCTACAAATGAAAGGATTGATGACATTAACTAGTGTTCTTATGCATTTTGATTGATGAAATTAACTCTGTGTAATTGATTATAAGGATTTTATGTTGAAATCATCCAATACCATGCATGCTTTTATTGTTCTTATGGTGTGTCCAAGTGCACATGATTTTTTTGCTGCCCTATGGTGGAACTAATATATTGTTTGTATTGTCATGCCTTATGCTACAGATACAATTCTTCGTCATGCTGAGGAAATGGTCAAGGATTGAACCAACACAAGAAGAGAAAGAAGCTAAGAATGCAAATAAATCAAAACATATGAGGGAACTTTTTGAGAAAAGGAGATTAGACTTGATAGAAGAAGAGGAACCTCAACCATCAACGAGAGAAATGGAATTGGCGGCACAAAGGGAACACATGCAAAACCTTCGTGCTATGAGAAAAATGAATACCATTGTTGGAGACACGTCCTCTATCGTAAGTCAAGGTGGATGGACACCATCTATTGCATCTTGAGTTGAAATTAAATCATCACTCACATGTGAAGAAGGAGGTATACCATCTTTCCCATCTCAAGTTCAAGGTACATCATCTATTCCATCTTCGATCGAAGGTACACCATCTATCCCATCTCATTTAGATATTGAGGAAATTCCATTGAATGTTGAGATGAATTTACCTTTGAGAACACCACCTAGAATTTTGCATAGAAAGCCAAAGTATTTGATTGATATTGATGAGAATATTTTGCAGCCAATGGAAGGTAAGATTCTAAAATGCACTTGTAGAATATATGCTCATAGTTTTGGAGTGTTCTTTGAAAAGTTAAATGAGACCGCAAGATGCCAACTATTTGTTGAAATGATGTGAAGTATAAAGTATAGGTTCATCATGAAGATTCTTGGGTTGAGAACATTGGAGGCTTCAAGTGAAAAATTATTGTGAATAATATAATTAGTGCATATGAGAGTGTGGGTAACACCTCATTCACAAAAGATAGTAATGTCATACGATGTGTCCTTACATTGACAATAGTAAGTAATCAAACGAGGAAAGATCATCTCACTAGAAAGAAAGTCAAGCATTGAAAATTAATAAAAAAACTTTATCAAGAGCCATTGGAAGGTTCCAAAGAAGTGAGGAGACCGATGCCAATGAATTATGGGAATTCTCAGGGAGACTACCACGAAAAAGATAAACCAATTGTTGAAGCATTGAGATCACTAATTGAAGACTTTGGAAGAATAACACAAGGGTATCTCCAAATCAAAAGGATGTGGTAAGAAGAAGAATCGGTAGTCGAAACCATGAGCCACATCCCAAGCATTTTGTGGATACAACTCAAACACATTTTTTTGGTAAATTTCTAGAGATATATCCTCAAATTAAAATTTATCAAAGATATTTTGAAATTCTAAAACATTTTTATGTAAAAATAAATCACATGCACACTACTTGTATGTTACATATTGATTTTTCTAACCATTTTGATGTTTATTGGTCTATATGTTTAGATCTGCATACTAACAATGTTTTTTTAGGATTTTGGCATACATTCCCCACCAACATCTTCAAGAGACTTAACATCAATAATTTTATGTGAAAGAGAGGAAGGTCAAATATTCTATAGAAAATTATGATTAGATGGCACATGTCAACATTGTGGTGGATTGCAATGTATGCCAATATGTGAACATATGGAAATAACACATGCAGTTGGAAATGAACTAGTAGAGTTCATAAAGTATAAAACAATGGATTATAATACAAAAGATGGTAAAGAAGCAAAAAGATGTGATTTGGTTATTCAAAAGACTTTAGTGTATCAGTTTATGTCTACATTTCATGACAATATAGTGTATGAGTGTGCAAGGCATACCCATAGAGCTTGATGGTTGGACTTGAAATTCAAGTTATACAAGGACACCTTTCCACTTGGTAGCATTGTTTCAATCATTGAATTTGCAAAGAACTATAGTCTACAACCACAACATGAGGTGCAATCATAATATTACAACTCCACATAGGTTTCTATATTTGTGCACATCACATTCATTCATACAAATGATAGTACAAAGGATGACAAAAAGATCATAAGGGAGTATCTTTTTTATATTAGTGATGATCACATGCATTCTACGAAGTTCGTGCAAGGTAGATTTTAGGTGTTCTATAATGATTTGGCTAGAAGGGGAATATCATTCAATCAACATATCATATGGCTAGATAATTGTGCATCACAATTCAAGAACTCACAAATGTTCTATTGGTTGAGTAGGATGCATAATATTACATGTGTTCAACATATGTGGAACTTTTGTGAGGCTGGGCATGGAAAAGGGGAGCATGATGGTGCAGGATCATGTATCAAAAGATCCATATCACGAGAAGAGTTAAAGTATAAATACAATGCAAAGTTGACAAATGCAAAATCAATCATCGAGTGGTGTAATGCTTCGATGGGTTGAGGTAATGAAGGTAACTCTTTAGTTCATAGATTGTTTTGGTTGATAGATGATACTAACATTGCACCATATGAGGATTGTTGTACACTGAATGATCAAGTTAGCTACACCCTTTCAAAAGCTCAAATGTAGGTTCATGGAATATCCATACACAAAATATGGCATGATTTTTTTCTTCATGTAAAATTCAAGCCTAGAATGAGTGCGAGTCAAAGGAGTGGGTTGGTGAATGGTGGTTAAGTTATCTTAGCTCGCTTGACACGTATCAACCCCCGAAGACACTGGAATTGACATAGATGGAATCATCAGTTGACTTTGACCACATATCAGATCTAGTTCAACTAGGTAATATATCTTAGACTTGCATAGTTTTTGAAATTCCTAATGTTATCTTACTTTGTAGTTTTTTTGTAATGTTGATGAATTTCATCTAATTTGTTGCACATATCAATGTAGGGCATGTTTATGTAGTTATTGCAGATGAAGTCAATGAAGAGTGAACAAATTATTACTTGTGTCATTGTGTTGAGGCCAAAAATAAATTGGAGGCCCCAATTAAAGATGGAGAAAACATTGAATAACCTACATGCTTGATGGTTGTTACTGGAAGATAGCTTAGAAGGTACCCACATAAGAGTGTTAATGTTTGGTTGTTTCAGGACTTTGACACACATCAAAAGATTCTTCATTACTCAAACCTTATCGTGGCATCCAATGTTCATTTGATACAATATTGAGGTAGACCTTTGAACAAGACCTTGTGGAAGGCGCGTGAGTCTGACCATGCAATAATACTTAACACAATAAAGAGTAGAGCAGACCCAGATGGTTCGTTGGATTAATTTGTAAGTATGCACTTTAATTTTTTAAAGTCATGTTATTGATATTAATGTATTACAGTTGTTAGTTAGACATTTTGTTTCTATATTTCAAGTTTACATATGTTTTGGTTCCAAGTTTACATATGTTTGTCTTTTTTTTCTATTACATTTATATATATATATATATAATGAATATAGATTAAATGCATATTTATGGTTTCACCATTTGACCATTTGGAGAACTCAATTTGCAAACTTGACCTTTACAACCCTAGATTAGACTTGGGAGACCCTTCCTCAACCATCATTTCACCTAAAACATCAACCATTTCCATCATGTCCATCCAAAATATATCATATTTCCCTCATCTTAGCATTTTCATCCATTATCATAAGCTAGTCATCACAACCATCATCCTTAGACCTTGTTCCTTTCAACCATTAGCCTACCCTTATATTCTTATCCAAGCCTAATTAAGCATATTCGAGCCTTTTCTAAGTGATTATCCAAGCCTAAGTAAGCATATTCAAGCCTTGTCTAAGTGATTATCCAAGCTTAGGTAAGAAAAATAATCCTCTATCCAACCCTTAGTTAAGTGGTTATCCAAGCTTGAGTGAGAAACTCCAAGCCTTACCAAGTGGAATACTAGGGGGTGTTAATAGGTAAGAGCAGAGATGAGGAAAAATGTGTGGATAGTCAAGTTGCAAATGAAAGCAATAGTTCCAAAAGTGTTGAAATTGAAGAAAAACAATTGAAGACTAAAATTAACCACTTAGAAAAGGAATTAAAAGATAAGAAAGAAGATTTTATCAATGAAAGGAGGTTAGTCTGCTCTAAAAACACTTAAAAAAAGAAGCAGACCAAAATGAATGAGATAGATAATGTATTGAATGAAGAGATTCTTCGTTCTCTTGAGAAGTTGAGGAAGGTATGTGTATAGATTATTCTTTCTTCATCATGTGACCAAACCAATAGTTCCAACATGTTTGGATGGATGGGTTTATGCTAGGAAAGGTTCTGTTTCATACCTAAACATGTTAGAATAGTCCAAGCTACATTGTATTGATGAAGTCTCTTACAAGACCAAAGTGCAAAAGGGTAGCAAGCTTTGATGAGTGATTACTCAAAAACTGTGTCACTTAGAAACATTCTGTTTGAGACTATGGGTTCATGTAGGGCCCCTCTATAATAAAATATCTTTGTTTTTGATATCTCTAAGGTGTTTTACTATGGTGTTGAGTTTTCAGTTGATGGAAAATGGGTCACATGCATGCAGTGTAAAGTTGCAAGGTGGTGTAACTTTCATTATGTTCATCATGCAACTAAACTGATAGTTCCAATGCATCTGAATGGGTGGGTTTTTGCAAGAAAGGTCCAATTTTTCACCCAAACATGTCAGAACAGTCTGAGCTACATTGTACTAGCAAAGTCTCTTAAGAGACCAAAGTGCAAAAGGGAAACAAACTTTGACGAGTGATTACTTAGAAACCGTGTCACTTAGAAACATTCCTTTTGAGGCTACAATATCATGTAGGGCCCTTCTATAATAACCTCTCTCAATTTTTGATATCTCTGAGGCATTTTCCCGTGGTGTCAAGTTTTTAGTTGATGGAAAATGGGTCAAATGCATGTAATGTAAAGTTGCAAGGTGGTGTATTTTTTTTTCTGTTCGTTGTGCAACTAAACTGACTGTTCCAACACATCCGAATGGGTGGGTTTATACTAGGTAAGGTCCTATTTTTCACCCAAACATGTCGGAATAGTCCGAGCTACATTGTACCGGTGAAGTCTCTTAAGAGACCAAAGTGAAAAAGGGCAACAAATTATGATGAGAAATTACCCATAAATGGTGTCACTTAGAAACATTCCATTTGAGGATACATGATCATGTAGGGCCCCTATACAATAACCTCTTTCGGTTTTTGATATCTTTGAGGCATTTTCCTGTGGTGTCGAGTTTTCAGTTGATGGAAAATGGGTCAAATGCATGCAGTATAAAGTTGCAAGGTGGTGTAACTTTCGTTCTATTCATCATGCAACCAAAACTACTATTATAACATGTCCGAATGGGGGGTTTATGCTAGGCAAGGTCCTGTTTCACACCCAAACATGTCAGAACAGTTTGAGCTACATTGTACTGATGAAGTTTCTTAAGAGACCAAAGTGCAAAAGGGTAACAAAATTTGATGAGCGATTACTCGGAAACCATGTCACTTAGAAATTTTTTTTTTGAGGCTATGAGATCATATAGGGCCCCTCTACAATAAAATTTCTCAGTTTTTGATATCTCTGAGGCATTTTCCCATGGTGTTGAGTTTTTAGTTGATCGAAAATGGGTCAAATGCATGGAGTGTAAAGTTGCAAGGTGGTGTAACTTTTGTTCTGTTCATCGTCCAACCAAACCGACTATTCCAACACATTTGAATGGATGGGTTTATGATAGAAAAGGTCATGTTTCATACTCAAACATACTGGAACAGTCTGAGCTACATTGTATCGATGAAGTCTCTTAAGAGACTAAAGTGCAAAAGGGTAGAAAACTTTGACGGGCAATTACTTGAAAACCGTGTCACTTCGAAACATTTCGTATGATGCTATAGGATCATGTAGGGCCACTCTACAATAACCTCTCTTAATTTTTGATAGCTTCAAGTCATTTTCTCATGGTGAAGAGTTTCCAGTTGATGGAAAAAGCATTGGTTGCATGTAGTGTAAAGTTGCAAAGTGGTGTAAATTTCATTTTGTTTGTTGTATGATTGAACCGACAGTTCCAACACATTTTAATGGGTTGGTTTATGCTAGGAAAGGTCTTGTTTCACACCCAAACATCTTGAACTAGTTTGAGCTACATTGCACCTGTGATTTCTCTTAAGAGACCAAAGTGCAAAAAGGAAACAAACTTCGACGAGATATTAATAAAAAATGATGGCACTTAGAAGCATTTTTTCTGAAGCTAGAGGATCATGTAGGGCCCCTCTACAATAACCTCTCTCAATTTTTGATATCTCCAAGTTGTTTTCCCGTGGTGAAAGTTTTTGTGATGCCCAAAAGCTGTTAGATGCATGTAGTTTAAAGTTGCAAGGTAGGATACTTTTTGTTTTGGTCTTCATGGGGCCAAATAGTAGCACCAAAATGTCTAGGTGGGAACATCTACACTAGGCATTGTCATCGCCCTTCATTAGAAAGGGGTCGTAGTCTTTCCTATTCAAAGGGTCACAACTTTTCACCTTTGAAAAGTCATAACCACATTCATATCATCACTTGATGACAAGAAAGGTGGTGATGACCTAAACCAACACAAAATGATTATACCCAAACAAGAAACTATCCCCTTCAATCCTATTCAATCAACCTATCTCAAACACACACCTAGTTGCTTGTAGCCTCTCAAATCTAATTTTTCTCAATATATTTTAGAAAACTCCATACAAATACCTACTAAACATCATCTAAGACTCACTTCAAGGTCTAACACAACATATCAAAATATTTCATGAGGTTTCTTAGGAACAATTTAGAGAATCAATAGACCGCCCCTGTTTTTAGGCCACTAAATAGCCCTCTTTTACAAAGGAGGTACCCACTAAACACTAAATAAATCCAAAAACTATTTGAAAAACATTTATTTAGGTTACAAAACTTCAAAATCCACAACCATTCATAGGAGCCATGACCACTAAGACACCGTACCACAATACCCTCAAATTGCATGAAAATGACAAGGGTTTATCGAATCTCTTGTTTCCAGGGATTGTTTGTCCCAATAAATTCCACCAAAAAATTACAAATGGTCTACACAAACTCAAATAACCCTTACATAAACATTCCCATCAACAATTTGACAAAACCCTACTTCAACACCCTGTTTTCACTTGAAAAACACACAGTTCTGCCCTAGGGCATCACCCAAAACCTAACAAATATCTTCCTCTACCCTCTAGACCATGGGAAAATCTAACCTATCATGTAAGAATTCATTCCATCGAGTTACAGGCCATGACAGTGGGTGGAATGACTTAGGGCCTCATTTAAACACCAATCAAACCCTTGACTAGGTTTCAACATGCTGTTTCAGAAAATGGAAGAAATCTCCCACAAGTCTCAATGAAAAACTCTAAAAATTGCTTCAAATGAAATATAATCCATGCCCCTATAGAAATTAATGAATTTTAGAGCAATTAAACACTGTACGGGTCCGTACAGATCTAATAAAGAACATAAAAATAGTGAAAAATGCAGAAATAAACGTTGTATTTGATAAGGAATCTTCAATACATCATTCAACAACCCCTGCTCGAGCCTTTTAGGGGATTTATATACTAATTACATTCAAATTAAAACCACCCAATGACTATAACTTCTTTTCAAATTCCTATGTCCCTTCAACTACCTAAAAGTTGCACTTTTTGCAATTTCTTGTCTTGACAACTTTACATAATCTTGCAACTTTTACATTTTGACTCAAATGACTCAAAATTGATCCCAATTACATGGAAATGGTCTCAATAGACCTTATTGAATATAAAAGGACCCTAAACACCTATTCCTAACATACTGACCCCTAATGAAAAATTCATTTGCTTGGTGCTCCTGCACCATCACTATTTGTGAGAACCTAAATTAATTTATTTACAATATTTCCTTCAATTATATTCTTGATTGAATTCTTCAATGGCATAATACATGAAGTATACACATGAATCATGAATCATACACGTGAACACATCAAGTATACATAGGAAGCATGAAGCATACACGTGAACAATGATAAATAATGAAGTATTCACAGGAAGCATGAAGCATAATGTGAATACACGTAATACATGAAGTATCCACAATAAGCATGAAGCATACATGTGAACACATGGTGTATACACATGAAGCATGAAGCATACACGTGAATACATGTAATACATGAAGTATACATAGGAAGAATGAAGCATACACTTGAATACACATAATACATGAAGTATACATAGGAAGCATGAAGCATACACGTGAACACATGAAGTATACATAAGAAGCATGAAGCATGCACATGAAAAAATAAAGTATACACATGAATAATGAAGCATACATGTGAATACATGAAGTATACATGGGAATCATGAAGCATACATGTGAATACACGTAATACGTGAAGTACATACATAGGAAGAATGAAGTATACACGTTCAAATACACATAATACATGAAGTACACATCGAAAGCATGAAGCATACGCATGAACACATGAAGTATACAGAGAAAACATGTAATACACTTGGATTTTAAATATTTGAAGTAAACCATCTACAAATATCCATTGAAGTGTGGATTTATAATGCAAAATGGACACCATCAATAAAAAGATGTGTATTAACCAAATAACCATGTAGACATACATTAATATATGTCGATATAAGTATAAGATATATACAAAATAGCCATATAGGCTTACAAGAATTCCATCTAGGCATACAATGTCAAGTATACACAATACAAAATATATGTCCAAAAATGCCATATAGGCATACAAAAAGAACCCCAATAAAAATTCATTCCCATGGAGGTGAAGAAAATAGATCATGCACAACCTTTGATCGTCGGGGGGATGGAGATGCGTATGGGACTGGTCTACTTTGAACTTGAGGGTTGCTCCTCTTATTTAGTTCATCATGTAGCTTTAGTTGTTACAATAAAAAGTGTAGACATTAATATATAGAAATTATATTATAAAATGAAATATTTAACAAAATAATCACTACTACCTGCAAATTATCTCTCTCCTCCAACTAAGAGTGACATGCTCAGGTTGTGTGCCAAAGTCCTATAGAAACCATCCAAATAAAATTAAACTACAACTCAATAATCATTTAAATTTTTAATAATAAACAACTATAACAATGAATGTAATTTGAAATTTACTACTTTCCCATACCCCCATGAGAGCCATCATGCTATTCTTGCAGTAGATACACAGTTGCATTTCTATCAACATCTGAGGCATTTCTGCTTGGATCATCTAAAAATAAAACAACAAATTATTCAATCACAAAACTTGAATAGTGATGAAGTCATGTCTTATAATGTATGAGATAATCAACAAAATTTTGAGTACTAATTGAATTATATATTTTTACTATTATGCTTACTATTTTCCTTATTGATAGCTTGTTTGATAGTACATATTTTAGGGTTTTATCCATAGTAGCAAGGTAGTGAATTTTTTGATAAATGCTTGGTATACATGTATGAAAAATGTGGTAGCATAGAGAAGGTAGAACTATTTGAGGGGATTTCTCAAGAACTGGTCTTATGGTGATGGAATGCCATGATTTTTTTTCATGGAATTCATCACCATGAGACCACATTTCTTTGAGGTATCATGACATGGAGGGGGAGGGATGTTTTGATCATGAGGGGTAGAGGATCATGGGGTAGATGGTATATTGTGGTCTTGGTTATGAGATGTAGGGGGATCATGACATGAAGAGAGGGGTTTTTTGATCATGAGGGGGAGAGGATCATTAGATGGGGTGGAAGGTGTACTTTGACCTTGATTTAGAGAGTGATCATACAATGGAGTGGAAGAGGTACTTTGATCTAGACATGGAAGGATGCCATTAGATGAAGTGGGGGAGAGGGGATTGTGAGAGGGGGATGAAGGGATATCTTGCTCTTGAGATGGAAAGGTATCATTAGATGAGATGAAAGTGATATGTTAATGTTCTTGATTGGAAATGGGATCATGAGATGTAAGGGGATCATATGATGGAGGAGAAGGGTTTCCTTGATGTTTATATGGATGGGAATCTATGTTAGCGTGTTTGGATTAGGAGATGGACATATTTCATTTTATATGGATGGTGTGATGAGGGTGGAAGGTTTTATAGACTCTTCAACTTGGATAGATGGATTGATAGAGGATTCATAATATTTATGGTATTAGGGTTTATCTTGATGTGGGGGTGATGAAGGTGGATGCATGATATGGGAAGATTGAACCACTTTGTTTTTACATGGGGAAACAACCACCTTTGCAAATAGTCCTTGGAGGAAGTTATTATGAGAGACATGGGATGAATTTTCTTGGTAATATTGGGGTGATGTGGATTTTAAGGATGTGGGATATGAACAATTGGAATAAGAGGTGGAAGTTTCCATGGATTGGTAAATTGAGGATGAGGATGAGGACCTTGAAAAGGATTTGGAGGGGAATTTTGGCTAAAGGATTGATTTCCCTTGTCAAAGGAAGGGGACGGATAAGCAAGAGGAGATGGATTGGAATTGGATGAAGGTAGGGAGGATGGAAGTTTAGCACCAATGCCAAGGAGACATCTAAGCATGGCATCCTTATAATTAAGGAAGTAGTGGGTGAGGATAAAATTAGTGGTGGTGGATGGGGATGATATGGATGGGACTTGAGGGGAGCTTTGGATGGGGGATTGGTGGGAAATTGGAGAATGTTCTGTCTGTTGAAAATGGATTCTAGGTGATCCACAATGATCTCATTATCATCATTGGGATTATATTTGGGTTTGTCAAAAAGGCTATCCTCATCATCATCAATATGGTTGGGGTTGGTTGGAATGGATGAAGATGGATTAGAATAGATTAGTTTGGATGGAGGATAGATTAGATGGTTAGATGTGGTGGAGGATTGATTAGAAGCAGAAAGATTGGTATTGATTTTTAATGAGGATAGAAATTAGGATGATGGATTAGAAATGAACTTGGGGATTGGAAGAATAGGATCTAAGGATGAAGATGGAGGATGGGATTAGATTTGTGAAAAAATATATGAAAGCATAATAGTAAGTAGTAGCATAGACAAGGCAATGAGCTGTTTGAAAAAATGCCTCAAGGAAATGTGGACATCACCATGAGATTGCATTTCTTTGAGGCATTTTTTCAAACAACTCATTGCCCTGTTTATGCTATAGCTTACTATTATGCTTTCATAGATTTTTTTTCAGCATCCATAGCATAGACAAGGCGGTGAACTATTTGAAAAATTTCCTCAATAAAATGTGGTCTCATGGAATTCCATGACAAGAAAATGCAATTGGTAGCTACTCCTAGTTATTAGTTATGCAATGTGAAGTAATTGCATAACTGCTTATGTTGACTTTCTAAAAATCTATATTGTAATTGAAATTTTATCATCTATCAACATCTAGTTATTAGTTATGCAATGTGAAGTAATGATTTGAGTTTGAAAGATGTGCAATGCAATGTAATCAACGATATGAATATAAACTACAAAAATCTAATAAGTACAATTCATTAAATATTGAGTGCTTCTGGTTTAAACTGTGTATCTTTTTATCTTGACAATTCATTGGTTAAACTCTTTATTTTATTACCTCGGTGAAGCTTTGAACTCCGCCTCCACTGGGAGGTGTTGCTGTGAAATATCCAAGATTAGCCTATTCAGCTTCCAAAATCAGATATTAGAATACCATTCATATAACAATGCTATTCACATGTAATATTTATAATTTTTTACTAGTTACATACCTCAGCAATACATGTCAGTGTAATATGGAGGTGGAGAACTGCTGAAAACTGAATGAATGCTATGACCCTAAAATTTTATTACAATCATTAAACTAAATTAGTTAATCTTTCATTTCAAAAATGAAATTTAATAAATTAAATTCAATGAACTTGCTAACATTTACCTGAGTATCAAGGTCAAAAGCCTCATTCAGGAGGGCATCTGTCATCACCAAGTGTTGAGCTACATATGTAGCCTACACACCTGTTGGATGTTGTGGTTGTGTTGCTGATATGTGGTTGTAATTGATGTCAACACTATTAGCCTTCAATACATCAGAAGCTATATATGTCGAGGATATTGAGAAAATTGTTAAAAGAAGTGTTCCAAGTTCTCTGTGGAACTGTGAAGGTCATGAAGGTGTCTTGTTCTGTACGTTGAAGATCAGTTGGTTTGGATTAAAGGTTTTTTATTTGAGTATATCTAGTTCATCCACCAGAAGTTTTAGAGGTCCGCATGAAGATCTGATTGTGTAGTTAATAGTTGTGTTCTGACAGTATTTTTGTGTGTTCTATCAGTGTTCCTGAATGAAGTTTGTATGTTTTTGGTGCTACGGATGTTTCTCTGTTAGTTCTCATTATTTTTGGATGCTTCTAGATCGTGCTCTATCTTTGTGGTATGTCCACATTGATCAGTGTGTTCGTGGTCAAAGATTTTTCTCTGTATGTTCAATTTTTCATGTTCTTGGCTAAGATGATGGTAGTAGCATGTTGTGGATCTTCGAGGTGGAATTAATTGAAATATTTTTGTGTTGGAGTTGTTATTTTGGGGCTCCACTATGTTGTGGCCGACCTTGGTGGATTCACATTGAAAATTTATTTGTAATTTGGCTAACTTTGAAAATATGTTTTATATTTTCTAGCCGACTAAGTTGTTGATGTAATCTCATGTTGCGAATATAAAAGAGCAATTGTTTGAGCGAAGTTAGTGTGTGCATTAGAGTGAATGTATGCCAAAGAAAGTGTAGATGTGCGAATAGTGTTCCCATCATTCAATTGCAGAGCAGAGTGAGAAGAAGGTTTTTCTGTGCTTAATTGGAACTGTAATCAGGCTTGTGTAGAAGCTATTATTTTAGTTCATACCTTGTGGATCTAATCCATATTGTTGTATTGTTGGGTAGTGAGCCCTCTTGTATTTGAGTAGTGAGCTCTAGGCAGTGTGCCTGAATGCATGTGTATTCCCATTATTTTCTCATTATACTTTTAATAGGGTATAATATTGTGGACTAACATCCACCGTGGTTTTTCCCCTAACAGGGTTTCCATGTAAAAATATTGGTGTTCTCTGTGTTTTTGATGTGTTGATTGTTCATGGTTTATTATTCATTCATTAGATTTGAGATTAAGTAAATTAAGGTTTGAAAAGTTGTAATATTTTGTGACAACTTATTCACTCCCCCTCTTAGTTGTCTGTCCTTTTTTTTCCAACAACACTTGCATCCTGACTATCCGTGGGGTCATAACCACAGGGTGAACCACAAGCCTGAAAAAACATGGAGTGGAACCCTACTCCTTGAAGTCTCCCTCGACTCACGCTGTGTTGCAAGACTAGCATGCTCTATGATGCTTTGGGTCAAGGAACTAATGGACTATAGTGTCTCGACCTCAACACTCTCCTTCACAACGAAAATGATAGCCATGTGCTCATAGGTTGGTTTGGCGAGTTCTCATCTCGTTGGACACTGTGGGTCAAGATGTGCCCCTGGTCTGTCCTGTACTAACCCCCCACCAATACCCTAGAAGTACCACATATCAAAATAGTTTGACACTTTATTGAGGACAAACTCGCAGTAGAGTTTCCTCAAAAAATATTGCGGGACCTCATTATTGTTGCATGGAGGATGGTCAAAAACTATCCACCACCTTTGCAAAAAATGGTTCTTTATCCCTTGGTGGTTACACCAATGGATAGGGAACCTCTTTCTTGTAGGGTCTAGAGGTTGATTTGTTCATGGGTTTGTGAAAAGGGAACACAAGTCAAATTTTGTAATTTTTTTTTCAGTTTTGACTTATTTTTAGGATAGTTTATCTGCATAATATTATCTATACTCTCATCTCTTCTCTGCCCAACCAATTAATTGCTTGCTAATTGAATCTACATGTGCTAACATTGATTCAAGTGATTGTGCAAGTGTGGTTCTTTGAGAGGTTGAACTTGCAGAATCTTTCAACCTCACAATTAACTCCTCAATTTGTTTTTTGTTATTTTCAATTTCCCCCATTAAATTTTGTTGAGTTCTAGGGGAAGTTGAGGAATGATGCAGTAGCATCCAAGGGGTGAGAGAAATATTGCATCAACCAAAAAAAAAAGGATGATGTTTCTTTTGAATAAGGGACAATCGATTTGAGTTGCTGAGTAAGAAGATTTCTAGAAGTTCGAGCTTTAGGACACGAAGATATCTCTTACCACTTGCAAAAGAGTTTTCAAGGTCGAGTGTCATGTTTTATTGTTAAGGCTTGCACCTTAACTTAGACCTTAACTTAGTTGCTAATATATGTAAGATGCACAGTGACATCATCCAATGATCTTGTGCTCTTGTCAGAATTTGTGAAGTTGGTGCACTCGTATCGGTGAGACATAGCATTAGCGACAAGACATCAATGTAAGTCCCCTCGAAATCCCAATTAAAAGCATTTCATCGAAGAGAGAAACATATCGACAAGACATAATAATGAGTCCCTTCAACATTCTGATAGCGCCTCATTAAAGAGAAGGAAGAATATCAACATGATGAAATGACGAGTCTCTTCGACATTTCGATGAGACTTCATCAGTGAGACGACCATATCAGAAGGAGTCACTTGGGAGTTCCTCTAATGGGACGATAGATGTATCGAGGTGACATGGAGATTTTGAAGAGACCTTGTTTCATGTCTCTTTGACATAGCGATAGGTGCAATGGTTAAGTTTTAATGGTAGTCATCGTGTGAATCACCTAGATCAACGGTTGCATGAAACGATGGTGCAGAAATGGTGTAACCATCCCAGTGACACTAATGCTGTAGGGAAGTGGATGGCAACGCGAAGGCAAGCATGGATGCCATAATTTAATGTAGATTTTGTCGACAGGATGAAAAGGAGAAATGCATGGAATGATGAGTGGGAAAACCCTAGGCCATGTTAGTGAAGAAGAGAGAGGAAACACATCGAACTAGGGGCGGGGGGGATAGCAGTTCAATGAAGAATCGAGATTTTTTTTTGCTGTGAAGGCATGTAGCATGAAGGAGAGTTAGCTCCGTTGTGAAGAATGGCAGATTTTTGAAGTCAAGAAGGCCCATATGGGGGAAAATGTAGTAATGTAATATTTTTTATTACAGTAATAAACAAAGACTTTGTCCTCTCTTATATTCTTGTTTAGTGTTTCTTTGTTTTTGTGGTGAGTCTGAGATCTGTAAGTGGAGTCCCTTGCATTAGATCGGGGAGTGCCCTGCATTAATGGTATCAGAGCAAGTTGATCTTGAGTGTGTAACAAGTCACCAAAGAGAGGCAGTTGCACTAGGATTGAGCTCGTGGGTATTGGAGAAAATGGATGGGAGATGAGCTCATCATGGTAGAGGAAGAGGTAGAGGAAGAGTAGATAATTTTGTAAGAGATGATGATTTTAGAGCCTTGAGAAGGTAGGTTGAAACTTTACAAAATGAGATAAGGAGAGGATTAGCAAGAATGAGAGACCCAAGAAGTGACGATGAAGATGAAAGCACAGAGAATGCTAGTTTGGATATTGAACATAAAGAAGAAGTTGTAGCAGTTGCAAGGGATCCATTGTTGAGAGTTTTAAAAAAATGGGAAAGAGACCAAAAATGGAGGTACCTACATTCAACGGAAATCTAAATCCAAAGGAATTGGTAGATTGGCTTAATGAGATGGAAGAGTATTTTTAATTTGAAGAGATAGAAGACCCTAATAAAGTGAGATTTTCCAAGACATGACTGAAAGGACATGCCTCAATATGGTGGAGAGAGGTTCAATTAGAAAGGGGAAGAAGAGGGAAAGACAAAATTACCAAATGGGAAAAAATGGTAGAGAAAATGAAAAGGAAATTCATTCATGTAGACTATGAGATAGAATTGCTTAAAAGGATGCAAAACTTGAAGCAAGGAAGCAAGACAATAAATGAGTACACAAAAGAGTTTCACAGAATACTCATTAGAACTGGAAATTTTGAGGCAACCAAGGAGAAGGTTGCAAGATACCTCAATGGTTTGAGGTCAAGTATACAAGAGGAGATGAAATTGGTTAGAGTTGGGACAATGGAAGATGCTTATCAAATAGCATTGAAGATAGAAGAAAGGATGAACAAGAGGTTTGATGATAAATAAAGGAAAATGATAGAGATTATGTGTAGAAAAAAGAGGATGAACAACATATTAGAGACATTAAGGACAACAAGGATGAAAGATGTGAAAACTCAAGCAAGTCCTGTGATCAAAATTTTAGAGGAAGATGAAGATCGGGTAGAGGATTTGAAAGAGGAAATTACAAAATAACTTGTTTTAGATGTGGGGAAGAGGGTCACAGAGCATATGACTGTCCTCATGAAGAGGAAAGACCAAGGAGAAGAACTGAAAATAAGAATAGAGCAACAAACATAAATGGAGAAGATGCACATTCAACACATTCCGAAGAAGTAGAAGATGGTGAAACTTTGATGATGAGAAGAGTTTTGAAGAATGAA
The DNA here is from genome assembly GCA_007258455.2 of Sequoia sempervirens. Lineage (NCBI taxonomy): Eukaryota > Viridiplantae > Streptophyta > Pinopsida > Cupressales > Cupressaceae > Sequoia > Sequoia sempervirens. The sequence goes on along the minus strand of VDFB02325162.1, from coordinate 29,526 downwards.
GAAAGTGCACCTATTCAGAGGAGGAGATTGTTTCATACAAGATGGAAATGCAAAGGTAAAGTTTTTGATGTCATTATTGATGGTGGTAGTACTGATAATCTTGTTTCTACAAAGATGGTTGAGAAGTTGCAGTTGGAGAGAAAGAGGCACCCACATCCGTACAGGATCTCATGGTTGCGGGATGGTCACAAAGTGTTGGTAAATGAAGAGTGTGTGGTATGATTTAAGATTGGAAGTTATTATGATGAAGTATTGTGTGATGTTATGAAAATGGATGTTTGTCATTTGTTGTTGGGTAGACCATGGTAGTTTGACAAGAAATCAATGCATGATGGATGTGTGAACATTTATAGTTTGACGAATGATGGAGTTCATCATAAGTTGAAGCCATTGGATGAGAGAGGAGGCAAGGTATGTAGCATGGTTGGAATCTGTTTGGTTAATGATTTGAAATAGTTAGAGAAAAATGATGAAGGTGAAGAGGATGATTTTCTAATGCAATTGGAAGCAATCGAAAAAGAGTGGAATGAGAAAATTTCAGCTAATGCAAAGGTTGCAGCCAAAGTTAATGATGTAACTTCATATTTTTATGCTTTTTATGATGAGAATAAGGAAATAGTTGTAGTAGTAGATGTGTTGGAGATAGGTGAGAGTGATGAGTAAGATGTGAATGTGAAATTGGGGTTTACTGATGATTCCTTGTTAGAGAATGATGAAGGTGAAGATTCCCTGATAGAAGAAATTGATTACTTGTTGTAGAAGGTGGATGATGAGTCACAAGATTATTATTATAACATGGTTTTGGGTGTAGAAAATCAGTTTCCAATAGTGTAGTGTCTTCCAAAAGGCATCAACAGAGTGGCAAGTTGCATTGAAGACAAGGAAAAATAAGAAGAAGAAGAAGGTACAACAACAAGAAAGGTAATACATGACACATGTTGTGTTGAAGAAGGTATGAATACCATTGATTTGTTTCATTTTGGTAAAGAACATTTTTGGGAGGTAGAGTTTGATAATTTGTATTTCATGGGGATGAGGAAAAGAGGAAAGATGAAAGGGAATACTAATGTGAAGGTGCAGGATGAGAGGAACATAAAATTTCCAGTGAACAAGGAGCAGAGGTGGATCCAAGATAGACACAAAGTATACAAATGTTTATGAGTTTCACTCGTGAAATTTTTTTGTTCTACCATGGGTGTCTGATGCAAGAGCATCCAAGGGGTGAGAGCAATATTGCATCAACCAAAAAAAAAAAGGTGATGTTTCTTTTGAATAAGGGCCAATTGATTTGAGTTGTCGAGTAATAAGATTTCCAAAAGTTTAGGCTTTAGGATGTGTAGACACGAAAAATGTACCGATTGATCTTATACACTTGATCCTGATTACTAATACTGCTTCATCCTGAATCATCTCCTTTACTGGCCAATTAAATTCAGCACATTTCATCTCTTAATTAAATAAATCATTTTTTTTAATCTAATTAAGTCATCATCTCCTATTAATTAAATAAACCATTTTATTTAATCAGCTTCTATAGTCTCTCTTTAATTAAATAATTCATTTTATTCAATTAAATCTCTAAAGTCATTCTATTAAATTAAATAAATTAATCTTTATTTGATTTAATCTAACATCATCCCTCTTTAATTAAATAAATCAAAATCTTTATTTAATTAAATCTAAATCATATTCCTCTCATTTTGATTTAAATTAATCCAAGAGTCTAAGTCAAAATGGTCAAATCAACTAATCTCCCTCTTAATTAATCAAATCATGATTAATGCTAGTCTTAATCACCAAATCCTCTAGCTTTTGCAACTTTCTCATGAAAATAATTTCAATTGATTTATTAAATCTTCAATTAATTTCAAAAAGGCATCCAAAAGGGAATATTCTCTAAGTTTGAAAAATCCCTCCAAAAGGGTTTGTACATCCAATAATGCATTTAACTTCATGTCCTTTGCCTTGAGCCAAGTGGAATTAACTTCATTTTCTTCTCCCTGCAACTTGTCATTTCATCTATTTTTGAAATTCCACCTAATTGCATTTAATTGCACATTCACCAAAATGTGCTCCACCTTTGTCCACTCACATGTTGACAAGTGGCTTCATGCTATTGGTTGGTCTTTTGTACCACATTCATCCATTTTGCCTCATCTTCCATCTTTCAAATGTATAAATAAGAGGCTCTCATTTGGATTTTGGATCCACAACTTCATGCAAAGACATTATCTTGAGATTTTGAATTTTCTCATCCATTGTTCATCCATTTTCACATTTTCATAGCTAGGTTATGCAGACATTTCACCAAGGAAGCATCAAATCTTCATCAAGTCATCATTCAAGATTACAAGGGATTGGGAAAGGGCCATTTCCACATCAAAATGGCATCAATTCCCCCATGGGATTGAGAGTTTTTTTGCATTAGATAGGATTTAATAGCTTTCTTATTGTGTTCTTCATTTATTTCTTGTTTATTTGCATTTCAAATGAATTCCATGGGGAATGTTGATTTAACTTGCATAATGGAATAATTGTATGATTTCTCTTTGTGTTTTTGTAGGTTTAACATCACCATTCACATTTTGGGTTCTTTCCTAAGAGGAAGGAAAGTAAACTTTGCATGGACCTATGCCGACATGCCTGGACTTGATCCAGAGGTAGTGGTTCATCACCTAGTTGTATACCCTGAAGAAAAACCAGTAAGACAAAAGCTTAGAAAGATGCATCTCCATATAGCATTATTGGTCAAAATGGAATTGCAAAAGCTCCTAAATGCAGGGTTCATTTGATCGATCGATTATCTAGAGTGGGTCTCAAACCTTGTACCTATTTCAAAGCCCACTAGGGGCATCCACATCTACATGGAATTCAGAGATGTAAAAAAAGCATGTCCCAAGGATGACTTTCCACTTTCGAACATTGACATGATTGTGGATATGACGACAGGACATGAGATGCTATCGTTGATGGACGGATTCTCAGGCTACAACTAGATCATGATAGCTAAAGAAGACCAACATAAAATGACTTTCACTTGCCCATGGGGGACATATTGCTGGAATATGATTCCATTCGGGTTGAAGAATGTAGGAGCTACCTATCAGAGGGCCATGACATGATCCATAAAATTGTGGAATATTATGTGGATGATATATTAGCTAAGTCAAAGAAAAGACAAGATCACATAGCCATATTGGGCTCCATATTTGATAGGTTAGAGGAATATAAAGTTAGACTCAAGCCAAAGAAGTTTATCTTTGGAGTACAGTTAGGGAAGCTCCTCGGGTATATCGTGTCAATGAGAGGGATTGAGATAGATCCTACCAAGGTTAAGGCAATTCTTGAAATGGAGGCATCAAAGACATTGAAACAACTAAGAGGCCTACAAGGAATACTTCAGTCCATCCGTCGATCCTTAGCACAACTAGCAGACAAGGTTGTCCCTTATTCTCACCTACTCCACAAGGGGGTAGCATACAAGTGGGATGAGAAGTGTGATCAGGCCTTCAATAAGATCAAGGAGTACTTACTCATGCAGCCAATTCTAGGAAAACCCTTGATCTTATATATATCAACAACAACAATAGTTCTCAGTGCTCTCTTGGCACACCATGATGAAAACAAGAAAGAGAGAGCTATCTATTACATCGGCCGAACAATGGTGGGGAATGAAATGAACTACACACCCATTGAGAAAGCTTTTCTGCCAGTTGTCTTTGCAGCTTAGAAGTTCATGCATTACATGCTAGCACACCAGATCAAACTCATTGCAAAGATAGACCCCCTTAAGTACCTGCTTTCTAAAGCAATGCTTACAGGGTAGACAACTAAGTGGGTTATGATCTTGACAGAGTATGATATTGAGTATGTGGAGTGCAAGGCCATAAAAGGACAAGCAATTGAAAATCAATTGGTAGAAGCACCCATATATGCAAAAATTCCACTTGTATCAAAGTTCCTTGATGAATAAATCTTCAACCTTACTGTGGCAGATCATTGGAAAATGTACTTTGATGGATCCTACACACAACACAGATCAAGAGTGGGGATATTCTTCATCACTCCACAAGGGGAATGCATACCAAAATCATACAAGCTATCATTCCCTTGCACAAATAACATCACAAAATATGAGGCTCTGGTCATAGGGTTGAGAATTGTAGTACAATGGCAAATCATGACACTCAAAGTCTATGGAGACTCACAACTCATAATCAACTAGGTAAACAATGAGTATCAAACAAAGGACGACAGGCTGACTCCATACAAGAAATTGATGGAAGGTCTCATGGAGTCCTTCATTGATATCACATTTGAGCAACTACCAAGAGCAAACAATAGAGTGGAAAATGCAATGGATATAATCAGATCACTCCTAGAAATCCCACGCAACATCCCAAAGTAAGAATTCCTCGTAGAACAACTTCTCGTGCCCGCATTCAATGTATTGGAGTTTGAATTTTTGTGTAAAATCATTGGTCTCAGTGATCCCTGGTGCCATGATATATACACTTATCTAAGAATAGGGTCCTCCCAGCTGACATAACCCCAAACCTCAAAAGAGCCTTTGTCAAAAAGTCATCCCATTTTTTCATCCTAGGAGATACCCTATACTGTAGAAGCATTGAAGGGACCCTGTTACATTGCTTAAATGTTGAGGAGGCATTGATTTCCTTAACTAAGGTACATAATGACATATGTGGTTCACATTTGAGCGGTATGACCTTAGCCAAGAAATTGCTAAGGACGGGGTACTATTGGCCTACAATGGAAAGAGAAGCACATGAATACCAAAAGGTGTCTACAATGTCAACAACATGGGGACCTCATCCATGCACCAACCCAAGAGCTCCACCCGATTGTCACACCTTGGCCCTTTTCACAGTGGGGGCTCAATCTCGTTGGAAAAATCACCCCCACCGCATCTAGTGGACATAAATTCATCATCATTGCCACTAAGTATTTTACGAAGTGGGTGGAAGCCATTCCCATGACTTATATCACATGAAAGCAGATATCAAAGTTCATCCTGAACTACTTAATTTTCTATTATGGTGTCCCTCAAGCCATTATCTCAAATAATGGGACACCTTTCAAAAATCAGGATGTTTGTGATCTATGCCAGAAATTCAAAATCCAACATTGCTTTTCGACTCCATATTGTCCCCAAGGAAATGACCAAGCTGAGGCTACAAACAAGACCATCTTGAAAAATCCTCAAAAAGATAGTCAATGACGTCGGTCATGACTGGAATTTTCCATTGAATCCTGCCATATGGGCCTATCGAACACGTATCCGCACACCAACAGGTGCCACCCCATTCTCTCTAGTCTATGGATCATAAGCCATACTCCCTATCGAGATCGGGCTCCCATCCCTGAGAATATCATTGTAGAATCTTGTCATAAATGAAGAATACCAGGTATCATGACTGAACGAGTTGGAACTACTGGATGAGCGATGTATGGATGCCTTAAACCATTTACAAGTGTACCAAAACTAACTCAAGCGAAGCTACAACAAGAAGATCAGGAGCCGAGTCTTCCAAGTTAGAGAGCTTGTGTTGAAGGAGAACCAAAAGAGTGTTCCAAATCCAGATAGCAAAGGTAAATTTGAACCCAATTGGTTGGGACCCTTAGTCATCATAGCGAGCTATAAGTCAGGGGCATATCAGTTATCGACACTAGAAGGGGAACCTTTGCAGGAGCCCATGAATAACTCTCATCTCAAAATTTTTTATGCCTAATCTTGCAAGGTATAAAACCAAAAATACAAAAAAATGAGAAAATGTCTTAAAAAAATGGTCACCCTGATGAAAATCTCGCAAAAAAGGCATCTGGTAAAGAAAAATTGTCCTCTAGTGAAAACCACTTCGGTGGCGCTTTGGGCAAGTACCTTGGTGAAAACCTGGAAAATAGGTGCCTTGTGTAAATAAGCACTTTCCATCCACCAGATCTCCGCTCGTTCTGCATCATCCATCCATTACGCTTCCATCATCCATCGCATTCCATATCTCCATCCATCACCCATCCGCATCCGCATCATAGCTTGGTTCTGTGTTCGCATCATGATCCCTCCTAGTACTACTCAACCCATTCTTAAGGTCAGTTTGTCATGCCTATATCAATTAGTCTATTGCATCACGTTGGGGGTATGTTCTCATTGGATCGGATTCGTGTATATTCTTGAAGTCTTCCCTAAATCAAAAAATCCAAAAACATTCAAAAAATAAAAAAATACAAAAACATCCAAAATCAAAAAATCCAAAAACATTCATAAAATCAGAAATCCAAAAACGTTCAAAACATATCAAAATCCAAAAGTAGGTCAAAAATTCAGTCGAAAAAGTCAAAAAAAAAGTTGTCTTGTCAAACTACGTCATCTCTGAGCTTTGAACGTAGGCAAGGTTGATCTTTGATCATCCCTCGAGACACTTAGGTCAGTCCTTTAGGAGTCTGCCATAATAAACTAGCAATCCATTTGTTCATATCTCATCAATAATCGAGTCTGTGTCAGTCAAACTATGCGGTATTTGCGTGTATAACATAGTCAAGGCTAATCTATTGATTAGCCCCTGAGGCCCCTAGGATAGGTCTTTAGGTTAGTCTCTTGGTAAAAATATTAGAAAACCCCAAAACATTGAAAAATTGAAAATCAAAACATTTGCAAAATCTTGAAAATACCAAAAACAGCCTCAAAACATTCCAAAAACATCAAAAAAATCCAAATATTTGAAAAAATCTATCCATCTCATCTTGCTTTCACCCTCAATAAAATCTCACCCATAATAAAGTAATCGTCACCTTCATCCTTTGGTGAAACAGTCGGAAACAAGTCTAGCAGTTCTAAAGTGAAAACTAAAATGTCAAGGTCTCAAGTCTAGGTCAGTAAGTAAACAAGTTGGTCAACTCTTTGGATCAATAGCCTATCATCCAACCAGTCCCAAATCAATCATCTGATAACATCATGTCCTAGGATGCATCCTTCCTACAATGGACATCAACATCGGGCATCACCGTAGTTTAGTCTTGGCTAGCAGTATTGAATAACATTAGCTTGTTTGTTTACTTTGTCTTTGTCTTTTGGCTTATCTTATTGTGCTCATTTCGATGACCTCTTGATGATGTCCAAACAAAAGGATTTAGAGAGAAAGGAATGGGGCAATGATCATTATCTTTTTATCTGCTGTGCTTGCTGGATATTCTTGTAATATAACCTTGGTCATGCGTGCTTTGTTTAGGTGTAGGGAGGATGTTTTAAGTGTCTTGTTGACCACATAGGAAGGTTTTCCTTTCTATGTTTTGGTCCAAGATATTTGGAATATCTAAACTACATTTTGAATGAGGTTCCATATGTCAGGTGAGAACAGGAGTACTCCTATCTGATTGTCGAGTCAAAGTCCATCACACTAGGTGCAACGCCATCCTGGTTCTTTATACTTTGATGCATTGTGCCTACGTGTGTTATCAAACATAAGGTAAATGGCCCTTTTAAAGTCCCAATTCCTGGGTAAGAAAATCATCATCGTCATCATCATCTATAATAAGGCTGACTTGTTGGATTCTCTTATTTCTCCTTCCTTCTTTCCGAGCTAACATGGTACCATGATAGTTAATCAAAATCATTGCTAAGGCATCCATCCTGCATCCACAAAACCATCAGCATAATGCATATCATACCATATCATATAGGAAACACTAATCATTTCACATGCATTGCATTTCATAATTACATAATATAGATTGGTTATTCTAGGCATCTCATAAATCATACATTTGCATTCATTACATAAACGTAAAAGAATAATCACATAGGCATTATTAACTCATATCATGTATGTCATCAAAAAATCCATTGCATAATCATATAAACATCACATATATATATATCATCCATTTACATCATCACATAGGCATCATTATTAAATACATCATCACATAAGCATCATTATAAAAGCTTCATCATATCATATCATGTGCATCATCATGTCATCCATAAATGCATCACCATATCATACATAAGAAGATACTAAAAAATAATGTCATTGCATCTCATACATTTTATCATCATCATCCATTAAGTACATAATATAGATTGGTTAGTCTAAGCATTTGCATATCATAACATTTGCACCATCCATACATCATCACAAAAAGTGCATAGAAAAGATACTGGAAAAGAAATGCATCCATAAATCACATCACATCATACCATCATATAGAAGCATACCTCGCATTACATCACATAGAATAAAAAGCATACATGCATCACATAGGTTAGAGTCATTGCATCACATATAAAACATTGCATATAGGAAATTAAAAACATCCATCCATCATGCATAAATAAGAACACATCATATCAGATCAAACCATATCATCTCATATATCATCAAAATAATAATACAATTGCCATGGTACATGAATCAGGATCAAATGTCTGTGTGTATCAATTAGTATAATACAATCGCCTATGGGGCTATCAAAAATGAGCCCGTGGATCTCAAAAGAATAGTGTCTCTGATAAAAAATGAGCTAGCCTTGTTGGCTGCTCCCCTCACCACCTTGCCTCTCCCCGTGATCCTCTGGAGGCCTGTATCCAATTTTTTGTGAATAATCTGGAACTCGTGCCACTCAAGGCACTGCCTTGTGGTAATGCACCCAATAGTACTCGCCCTCTTGTATGGCTTCTCGGTATGCCCGCATAGACAATGTGCTCCTAGAGGAGGATGCAACCATACTCTCCAGCTATTGTCGACGACCCTTCTCCTGCACTGCCTGCTGCTGTTGGATGGATTGATCTTGCTCGGCAGTAAGGCCAAGACTTGCTGTCTTGCTTGGTCCCTCTCTTCGGTAAGCACCTATATCTGATCTTGTAACTGCAAAATATGACTATCGCTCGGGTTTGGTTGTGGTGGTGGCTGGACTAGTGGTTGGTCCTAGTGACCATCTCTCGGTGTGCCCTGTTGCCTATCCTGGTCCTGGCGACCATCCCTAGGCTGATCCTGATGCCCATCTCTAGGGGCATCCCTTTGATCCATGTGCTACCTAGGCTGCTGCTTTGGCTGTCATGGAGGTGATCCACCTCCTCCTTTGCCTCCTCCTCTGCCTCTGCCACCATCTCCATCACCATCCCCATCTCCTCTACCTCCTTGCCCCTGCCCCCGCCCCAATGATTGGCTTTTGGGTCTCCTTCGTGGTATTTGTGCACCGGGAACTGTCAATCTCATCGGAGGACGGAACCAATCTCTGTATGCCTATGTAACCCCTGCATCTGCCAACTCCTGATCATATGGCCATGGTCTAGACACCAGCTGTTGAAAACTATCAATCGCATCCTCGGTAGGAATTGGTCGACCCCAAGTGGTCTCCCTCATAGTACACACAAATACCACCATGTACTAGTCATCAGGACGATCTTGTACATCCCCAAACTGTCGAGCAACTCGATCTGGAAGGTAGCGCTCTATCATAATGTGCTCTCTGCCTTGCATCAGTCGATCCTTCCTAGCAAAGAATAGCTATTGTACATCGTCGTACTAGGCGGGCATGCCGAGCCAAGGCCTCCAAGTGAAAATGGTCATCTCATCGATGACCCTCTTCTAGTGATGGATGCCGAATTCCCCTGTGTGAGTAAATGACAGTCCACCCTTGCATCTCTAGACGATTGGGTCATCTGGCTCCATGTCAACCGGTGTGACTCATGGGTGGAGCACTACAATGTGCTCCCAGGCCCAGATATGTAGTAGTGTGACCCCTGCTCTGATAGCCTGACTATTACAGTATGCATCATGGTAGAGGGAGGCCATCATCACTGGCCCCCAGGAAAAGCACTCTTCCATTGGAGCATCCGCTCCCAAGCAAGACCCCATCTTGAGCTGAAATATCGGCCACGCCGATCTGGTGCCACAAGTTCTAAGATAATCATGGCTAAAATAAATTGAAAAGACATTACCTGATCTCTGTATTGCTCTAACTCAATCTATCCCTCTGAAAAAATGATCTTGTTTTTGGAAACTCAAGGGCAGACAACTGAGAGGGGGGGTGAATTAGTTGTCACCAAATTTCAAACTTATTCAACTTATTAACCTTATTCTCAGATCTGATCATTAATCATGAAAGCATAAATAAACAACACATCAGAATCACACATAACACCAAGATTTTTTACGTGGAAACCCTGTTAGGGGAAAAACCACGGTGGAGGTTAGTCCACAAGATTATACCCTGCTAAAAGTATAAGGAATTATGAATGGGGAATGCACATGCATTCAGGCACACTACCTAGAGCTCACTACTCAAATACAAAATAGGCTTACTGCCCAAAGGAAGACACACTGTTTTACAGAAAGGTTCTGATTAAATCCATCAAACTTTGAACTGAGAAAAGTAGCATCTACTAATGCCTGGTTATAGTTCTGGTTAAGCGCATGAACACTTCTTCACTCTTCTTCTCTCTCTGCTCTACCTTCTAATGATCTAAACTTTATTCACACACATGACTCTTACACTTCGCACACACGCCTTCAAATGATAAAACAATCACTCTTATATATCTGCAACAAGAAATTACATCGCTATAAGTTGGCTCCAAAGAAATAATAAAATGAATATAAATAGTCGGCCCAAATCAATAAAGATTATTCATGTGAATCAACCAAGGTCAGCCACAACATAGTGAAGACTGAAAATTACATCCTCAAACACGAACCACTTCAATTAATTACTCCTCAAAGATCCACGACACACTTCAACACCTTGTTGGAAAAGAACATGAAAAAAATGAACACGCAAGAGAAAATCTCAGATCACAAGAACAACGATCAATGTGGATGTGCAACACAGATAGAGCATGAACTAGAAACATCCACAAGCATTATGAAACATTAGAGAAGTATCTGCAACAACTGAACTTATTGGAATCACATGATCTTCATTCAAGAACACAAACTAAAGTAACAAAGAAACTGTCAAAATACAAATCTTCATAACTCGATCAAATCTTCACACGGATCTCTGAAACTTGATGTGGATAAAATAGATATACTCAGCAAGAAACCCTTTAGTCCACAACCTATGAACAACAACATACTGATCAAACTGACAAAAATAACTTCACTTCACCACTGACAACCTGTAGCACTTCTTATTACAATTTTCTCAATATCCTCGACATATACAACTTCTAATGCAACAATGCTAATAGTGTTGACATCAATGACAACCACATATCAACAACACAACACAACATCCAACACTTGTCCAGGCCCATGACATCATAACAGGCCTTTGTCCCTGCATCCACATCATAGATGACCCTCTCTCTGTGGATCGACAATCAAAGAATATGCCACACATCCTCCAGGGCCACTGTCACCTCACTTGTAGGGAAGTGAAACGAGGACGTTTCACTGTGCCAGTGCTCTGCTAGTGCTGTCATCATGCCAAGGTGTGTTCAGATGGTCAGGGCATACGCAACGTACTAGAGTCCAATCGCTCCCAAGTGCTCCTAGAGCAACTTGTGCAAAGGGGGATCCTAAGTCAATCTGCTCAAAATCAAGGACCTATGCTTTCTTTAATGGATTGGCTCCATGTCCTCCTACATTAGAAAGGTCACCACGTCAAGTTTCGTAAAAAATCAAGATCAAGCTTGGAGTTTGCACGCTTGGAACAACAAATGTGTCACTATTTGCAATGGCAGCGCTGTTTGGAAACTCCAAATTGTGCTGCTGGAGACCAAAAAGTCCCAAACTTTGCCGCCATGGTGCACTTTGACAGCGTTCTAATTTGATCCCTAAACCTAAATTGCAAACTGGATTGTCGCGACGCAATTTGCAAGTGCAACGAACTTTGACGCATAAACCCTAAACTCAAAACTGGACCGTCATGACACAACTCACACTAGCGGCGCACTTTAAACCTATGTGGCACTGATTTAAGGCTTTCAATGGCGCCAAACATCGCCGCTTGACTTTGTTTGACTTTAGACCCTAATTAATGCACTCAAAAATTGAAATTAAAGGTCGGGACAAGATGACATACAACTGGTCCTGTGTCTAGTAGCCGCTAGTACACTTGAACACGCTCAAAAATGTGTCGTGGAAGCACGCATTACACCATCTCAATCAGTGCTCAGAGCTCAAAACACAAGAATCGCTAAAGGCTAGGTGTGCAAATGAATTAGAAATGGCCCCTCAAGGCCTATTTAAGCTTGAAAACTAGGGTTTTTTGACCTTGTTTAGCCATCCAACTAGGGTTTTGGACCCCCGAGCCTATTTTTTCTCAACCAATGGTTGTTTTGCATCATTTTCTCATGTCTTTTGCACGTTTCTGGCATCTTGGACCCTTTCTGGACCCGTCAGGCACCTTGTCCTATTTTTTCGTGAGATCACCCAAAAATCAAAATTTTTGTCCGATCTCTCGAGGGGATAGTATATTAGCATGTTTCTTCTCATCGGGGCAGCAGTGGGGTATTTTGAAAAATTGAGAATATTTTGAATTTTGATCATGACGAGCTTATTCTTTGAACCAACACAATGGGTACATTGCTTCAAAGAGGGGAAAAATGTAGAAACAGAAAATGTACCGATTGATCTTATACACCTAATCCTGATTACTAATACCGCTTTGTCCTGAATCATCTCCTTTGCTGGCCATTTAATTAAATAATCTTTATTTAATTAAATTCATTGCATTTCATCTCTTAATTAAATAAATCATTTATTTTTTATCTAATTAAGTCATCATCTCATGTTAATTAAATAAATCATTTTATTTAATCAGCTTCTATAGTCCCTCTTTAATTAAATAATTCATTTTATTCAATTAAATCTCTAAAGTCATTCTATTAAATTAAATAAATTAATCTTTATTTAATTAAATCTGAATCATATTCCTCTCATTTTGATTTAAATTAATCCAAGAGTCTAAGTCAAAATGGTCAAATCAACTAATCTCCCTCTTAATTAATCAAATCCTGATTAATGCTAGTCTTAATCACCAAATCCTCTAGCTTTTGCAACTTGCTCATGAAAATCATTTCAATTGATTTATTAAATCTTCAATTACTTTCAAAAAGGCATCCAAAAGGTAATATTCTCCAAGTTTCAAAAATCCCTCCAAAAGGGTTTGTACATCCAACAAGGCATTTAAGTTTCTTACATGTCCTTTGCCTTGAGCCAAGTGGCATTAACTTCATTTTCTTCTCCCTCCAACTTGTCCTTTCATCCATTTTTGAAATTCCACCTAATTGCATTTAATTGTACATTCACCAAAATGTGCTCCACCTTTGTCCACTCACATGTTGACAAGTGGCTTCATGCTATTGATTGGTCTTTTGTCCCACATTCATCCATTTTTCCCCATCCTTCATTTTTCACATTTATAAATAAGAGGCTCTCATTTGGATTTTGGATCCACAACTTCATGCAAATACATTATCTTGAGATTTTGAATTTTCTCATCCATTGTTCATCCATTTTCACATTTTCATAGCTAGGTTATGTAGGAATTTCACAAAGGAAGCATCAAATCTTCATCAAGTCATCATTCAAGCTTACAAGGGATTGGGAAAGGGCCATTTTCCACATCAAAATGACACCAATTCCCCCATGGGATTGAGAGTTTGTTTGCATTAGATATGATTTAATAGCTTTCTTATTGTGTTCACTTATTTCTTGTTTATTTGCATTTCAAATGAATTCCATGGGGAATGTTGATTTAACTTGCATAATGGACTAATTGTATGATTGTTCTTTGTGTTTGTGCAGGTTCAACATCACCATTCACAGGATGTGAAGATATCTATTACCATTTTCCAAAGAGTTGTCAAGGTCGAGTGTCACATTTTGGTGTTAAGGCTTGCACCTTAACTTAGTTGCTAACAGATGCAAGATGCACAATGACATCATCTGATGATCTTGTGTGCTTGTTGGCATTTGCAAAGTTGGTGTGCTCGTATCAGTGAGACATAGTGTTATCGATATGATAGCAATGTAAGTCCCCTCAAAATCTTGATGAAGCATTTCATTAAAGAGACAAACACATATCAATAGGACATAATAATGAGTCCCTTCAACATTCTGATAGCACCTCATCGGAGAGAAGGAAGAATATTAGCAGGACGAAATGATGAGTCTCTTCGACATTCTGATGGGACTTCATTAGCGAGACTTTACCATATCAAACTGAGTCACTTGGGAGTTCCTCTAATGGGATGATAGGCGTATTAAGGTGACATGGAGATTTCAAAGAGACTTTGTTTCATGTCTCTTAGGCATAGTGATAGCGAAGTGTGACGACTAAGTTTTAATGCTAGTCATGGTGTGAATCACCTGAATCAACGGTTGCATGAAACGATGGTGCAGAAATGGTGTAACCATTCTGGTGACACTAATGCTGTAGGGAAGTGGATATTGGTGCAAAGGCAAGCATGGATGCCAGAATTTAATGCAGATTCGATCGACAAGAAGAAAGGGAGAAAAACATGGAATGATGAGGGGGAAAACCATAGGTTGTGTTAGTGAAGAAGAGAGAGGAAACACATCGAACTAGGGGCGGGGGGATAGCAGTGATGAAGAATTGAGAAGGTTTTTGGCTATGAGGGCACGTAGGTTGAAGGAGAGTTAGCTCTGTTGTGAATAATGGTAAACTGTTGAAGTCAAGAAGGCCCATATGAGGGAAAATGTATAGTAATGTAATGTTGTTTTTTTATTATAGTAATAAAATAGACTTTTACCTCTCTTCCTTTCTCGTTTAGTATTTCTTTATTGTTGTGGTGAGTCTGAGATCTGTAAGGGGAGTGCCTTGCATTAGATCGAGGAGTGCCCTATGCCAAGGAGTTATTGGAGGTGTTTGTTGGGGTCATTATTCAACAGGTATTTGGGCATTAGGTGAAGGAATATTTTGAGGAGGATAAGGAGGTTGATTATCAACTCTTGAAAATTAAAGAAATTAACATAAAAAACATATTAAATCTACCCATTTAATAACAAATTCATAAAAGAAAACAATAAAAACTTACTCCTTTGAGCTCCTCGTTGACATGGTGACATTCTGGCGAAGAATCAACAAAGAATTGGTGAAGAAACCATGAAGTTTGAGCTCTCAATAACGTGAGCGTGCATGGGAAGGGTTTGCAGGCTATGAATGGAGGAAATAGGACAATCACAAATGAAATGAGTTTTTTTTTTTTTTTTCTTTTAACATGAGATAATGCTAAAATGTGAGTGCGTTATAGATTTGGTGTAACCGAGCCTTAGGCTCGGTCACCCCAAGCCATAACGTGATCATGTTATGGCTTTTTTTAAAAAAAGAAGATGGGTGGCCACAAATTGGCCCCCAATCTTCCTGCACCTGCCCTATATGGAGATTGAATGAACGAGTGAGATTACGTAATGTAATTGACTAATGGCCCAGTCTCTAGATGTTGAGAGGGGTTTTATCTAAGTGAAATGACTAGTTAAGGAGGTCATTTCAAAAATATAATAAATTTCTTGGTTGAAAAAGGTTTCAAATATAATTTTAAAAAAGCATATGCATAATTCAACACGCCATTTAAATAATTATAAACTATTCCTATATGAATGATATAAACATATCTTTAAAAATGAATGCCATTTTAAATTTTGGCTTGGCAATTTAACAAACAAGGGTGCTAAGGAAACATATAGACATTGGTATATGTTCAATTTAAAAAATTGCAAGGCACACATGTATGGGGTTCAAAATGAAAATCTTAGGCAATAAGAGAGGATCAAGGATTATGAAATTAGGGCATGAAATTATGGATCTAGGCCAACACAATGCAAACTAAAAAAAATGTTGCATTTATGTGTATCGTATAGTAGTATATTAAAAAAAATGTTGCATTCTTTTAGGCATCAAAACTCATGAGATCATCATTAGGATTGACCTTTAGCCTTTAACAAAGCTTGTCAATTTCTTCTACAATCATTATAGGATGCATATTTGATCATTTTTTGGATCGATTTTGAAATTCTCATGATCTTATAGATGAGCCTTTTTAGATTTATAGGCATAGTCTGCGAGCCTCTTAAATTTTACTTGCAAAAAATTGATTATCTATTTTGGAAAGTACAAAATTAAACATATAAAAAATTACTTTAAATATTTTAAGAAATGGAGGAGTGGTAGACATGCCATTTTTATACAAATTATGAGGCATAGTAATAATAAGGGAATACAAAATGTAACAAATAAATAGGTACATCGAATACCTAAATAAAATAGGGGATATTTGAATTATAATAGTGTATGTGGAGGGGTATCAAAAATATAATTTTGAAGGGTAGAAATGACCTATTAGGGATTTTTTTAGTACTATATGAATGCACATTATATGTGATTTTATATTAAGTGAATCCCCTAGAGCTTAAGAACATTAGTGTTGCAAGAATTCGCTCTTGGTCTCCTTGTGTTGTGCAGCACAACACTTAGGTTTGTGACATGGATTAACCGCCTCCCGTGGATCTTGTATAAAGCTAGTAGTTGTATCAGGCATTAACAGGTCGATCTTTTGGTGCAACGACAACTGCTTCCAACAATTGGTATCAGAGTCGAGGTCACATGTTCGAACCCCTCACTTGCGCTAGGGGATTGTTGCAAGAATTTTCTCTTGTTCGCCTTGCGTTGTGGAGCATAGTGCTCGGGTTCATGACATGGCTTAACTTCCTCCCGTGGATCTTGTATAAAGTTGGCAATTATATCGAGCATTAACAAGTCGATATTTTGGTGCAACGACAATTGCTTCCAACAATTAGTGTCTCTCACTTCTAAGTTAACAATTTTTTTGTTTGAAATTATATTTTTCTAGAAAAATACATGTGGATTAGATTGAACCCTAGCCTTAGGGGTTGGATCAAACCCCCAATGCTTAAATTGAACCCCTAATAGAGTCTCCTATGCTCCTATCAAAATATTGACAAAAAATAAAATTGTCCTTACCTTTTGGGGGTTAAATTAAGTCATTCGATGATGTATTTATAGGTGTATAGCCCTCAATGTCAATTTTCCATAAATATGTATTATATTAATTTTAATATGTTTTTAAATTGTATAATCAATGTAGGTCCATTATGAAAAAAATGGCATTTATTCAAAACATTTCAAAATAACAAACCATGTCAAAAAAATATTAATAAATTACACTACATTATGTATAGATGTCCTTATTTCAATGAAAAATAATTTTGATATATACACGAAGATAAATGCATTACAATAAAACATAGGTCTAATTTTTTATTAGTACCAATTAAAATAACTATAATGAATAAAATATTTAATAAACATTTATAGAAAAAAAATCTATGCACTAGATATTGAATATAATAAGATAGTTCCAAGAAATGTGGAAATATTTTGTTTATAGTGAATATTATGCAATAAAAATGTCATTAAATTTAATATAATATTAAAAATTAATAAAATAAAAATAATGGAGATTGTTCATTAAATTTTTAAAAAAATTATAAACTAAATTTACATATAAAATCTCACAACTCATTTGTTTATGTCATCATTGAATTCTTGACCATTTGTTCAATATAATTGATACAATGGTTTGAATGTTGAAAGAATATTGATTTTGGTGTCTTAATAATGCTAATAATGCTAAAAAGTGAGACTTAATATTGCACTTCCACCCTAGGGATAATTAATCTTCACCTTTTAGAATACGAATGTGTGAACATGTGAAAGGAGACAAGTGGTATATACATAGAGAGATGTAATAAAATAGCTGGATGGAATAGGACAAGGAAACTGTGTTTTTGTACATACCATTTGTCAATATGTCTAATATATAGAAACACACCCTTCAAAATAAGCATAAAATTATACTATTAGATATACAAATTTTCACTTATATATGTGAAAACAAATTGTACAAAAATCTTATGCAAGATATCTTCATTCAAGATAATCTCAATCAATTAAAAAATTATTTATTATATATTCAAGCTCCACACACCTTTTCAAAAAAAATATAAAAAAACAATTATTTATGAATTGGTTCTTCCAATACTATCTCTCTTTCTATTTGTAGTAGAGCTTCTACATTTCAAAAAATATATATGAACAAGACCATCATACTATTAGAGGGATATTAGAACCACAATTTCTTGAATTCAAATTTATTTTAATGATGATTATATATATAGAAGCTCTATGTCATCATCCTAAGCATTTATTTAAAATTTTGTGATATGAGAAACACAATTTCTTGAATTCAAATTCAAATTTATTTTAATGATGACTATATATATGTAGAAACTCCATGTCATCATCCTAACATTTATTTAAAATTTTGTGATCAAGTTCAATCGAGTATTTTTTTTCAGTTATGTGAAGAGAGGTGGAGTCCCCACAAATTTATGTTGTAGCTTTAGGAAGACATCAACATTACCTTTCATTGCACGCATGCAAATAAAGTAAACAAGACTATAATGTTCCCCTTCCATGGAGACGTTGGGTTTGTTTCAAGAGTAGTTAAGTGGTGTGGAAAACCAAGCAAAAGGACAATCAATGGAAGCTCTTGGAAGTAAGCAACAAAGTGGTAGTAGATAGAGATGAACGTAGGTCATGATGGTGATGGAGTGAGTATCCTATGCAAACACCAGTAATAACAGCCAAAATCATTTCCTCCACTAAAGAAATCAATTAACAAATTTACCAGGTAATAATGGTGTGTGACGAATATACCACTATACTCAACACAGACGTATTTGGCCTCTTATTATGACATACAGGAGGGAAGTGGGGAACGTGTATTTGTATGATTGTCAGCACTGGTAAGTAAATACATTAATCTAATTACCCAATTTGGATTGACCTTTGTATGCACGTGAACAGACTCAGAGTTGGTTTTGTTTTGTTAGCTGGTCAGATTTGGACAAAATTTCAAAACTTTTTCATAGGAAACCCATGAGCCAAGATTCAAGCACCGCCATCTTCATAAAATTTAAATTGACCCAGGAAAAAAGTTTGTCATATTAGATCAGAGTCAGTGCTGGATCACAAGATTCACTGCTCCACCTGCCTCTATTTTAATGGCCTAAAGGTCATAATCCATGACTATCACAATTTAGTTAGCTAGGGTCTATTCTTCAATCAGGGTTGTTGGAGCTCTGATCTCTTTCACTGTCATCTCTAAACCTGAATCAGTGAATTCAAAAGTAGGTAATAGTTGCCATAGTTTATGGAGAATTATAAAATTTTATACACCTACTTACTGCCCTCAACTAAGTTTCGTCCATAACCCGATTTGTATATACAGACAGCTTCCACCTTACCGGATCCATATCTCCCTTGCCTCGCTTTACTAGCACATGAATTTCTTGTTTTTGGAAAACCAAGCATTGTCCGGATCATCCGGCCGCAAGTTGTATAGCTTTGTAATCCCATGTAACAGAAAAAGTGCTTGACTGCTTTCTATTGGAGGAGGGCCGCACCTTTCCATGCACCAGAATTCCACAAAGAATTTGAGGAAATTATAAGGAATAGAGATCTAAATTTCTTGAGTCCAGTGCTCATTGTCGAGGATTGAGCTTGAATTCTTTCACTGGGTTTACTTTCTTGTTTCAATTAACCCAATTCACAGCTCACACACAACTTTTATGCTCAAGAGAATCAGGTTTTTGCCTCGGGAAGTTAGGGTTGGGTAACTTCACTGCAATTCACAGAAAAAGAAAATTGCATGTAGTTACGTGGCGTCTAGTTCCAAGGAGCTCTCATGTCGGTCAAAGCAAGCTGTTATCCTGTAGAGCAACCAATTACAACCGGTGGGGGGGTGAATTTAAGGTTTGGGGTTGCAGGTATTTTCAGTGTCTGTAAAGGAGGATGCAGGAGCTGTATGTGACTTAGCAAGCCTGGAGATTAGCTGCTTTTTCATTGAACCATATGGTATGGGTCTTCTTCTTTTTTCTTCATCCCCCACTATGCTTCTTGATCATATATTTCTAGCACTATTTGGGTTGTTAAAACTTAGAATTAATGATATCAAGTTTTCACAATTTATATTATGGTTCAGTATTGTTTCTGGATTTGATTGTGTTCAATTTTTTTGCATCATCGTTGGGATCACACTCAGTGGTTGGATGGTAGAGAGCAAAAGAAGAAGAATATTTGAACACAATTAAATCCAGAAGCAATACTGAACCATACAACTTAGAATGTTTTTTAAGTCTCTAGGCCATAATTACGGACTTTTTTCTTCTGATAGTACTCAACATCAATGGTTGTGTGTTTTTGCAGGTGCAGAAAATAGATTTGTTTGTTGAGGTGATGGCTTCTGCAAATTGTTCTTCCTCGTCGTTAGGGAAGAGAAAGCAACGAAGTGATTTTGTCAGCGCTGTTAATACAAAACCAGAAGTGGTAACAACAGATTCAGTAGAGAATGCAACAGAAATCCTCAGTGGCTTGGAGCCCATTAGAGTCAATTCATCGTGCAGATCTGACACAGAAAAGAAGTTTGAAGATGAAGATGGAGGATGTGTGACACCCAAGTCTGAGGAACACAAGATACCCTCCATGGCAATGTGCCCTCCTGCACCTCGGAAACCCAAATCAGTTCCTCTAAAGAGAAATCCTGCAATTATATCACGTCGCAGAGCAATTCATATTCCTGCGGATTCTCCTGATTTGGACTTACTTTTCGGTTCAGATCTGACCAAAGATAAGGAGCATCAGAAGAAAAAGCACAAAACGAATGAAAGCAGTACAACTATCAGAGAGGAAACCCAAAATTAGATAGATCTTGGAATATCTAGTATCTGCCCGTGTAACCGCAATAGAATAGAACTGATGGTCTTGGTGACATTTTCTTTTTTCTTTTTTCTTTTTGGGTAGTGCGCATTCTCCAGGAGAGTACTGTAACTAAGCTTTGTAGTACAATTGCTTGTTGTACGTCCTACTGTATATCCTAGATTTGTGTTCCTCAAGGGGGATCTGCATGTCTACCCATTGCTCAACATAATTTAAAATTCTGTGCCTGTCACATTGGGATCAAATCTTTTTTGTTATCAGTGTTTTTGTTATCGAGATATCAGGATTCTTATTGAAATTGTGATTGAGGCCGTTTGATGTCTACTTGCTGTATATAGATTTGAAGACTACCATAAATGGTAATTCATGTGTGTCAAATCTCAAAATGCAAGGTCTACAAATTTATGAAACACTGCTCATGTTTTCGTTTAGTATGTCTTAACAATTTTCTCTGTATAATAATCTTCTTTCTGAAAGTAAGGGTTAAAAAAAGATGTATCAAACTGAACAACCCCGCCTGGAAAGTCGTTGAGGCTGTGTTCTAATATCTTTCTGGATTGGAACTAGAGTTGATAGTAAGGCTATTAAGCTGACTGCTTAGCTGTCTCGATTTATTGTATTGGAATTGCTTTGTTTTGAGTTGTATTTTACACAAGATAAAGATTTGGTATGTCTGTAACTCCATTGCATCATTGTCTTGTACGAGTAGTTAGTATTGAATTTTAAGTAAAATGTATATGAGATCTGAGAGTCAATTTGTGTAACGTTTTATTTGTATTTATATTACTTTTGTTTTGTTGATATGTTGTAAAATTTGATGATAAAGGTAAATGTAAATAAATAATACACAGTTTTTAATAAAATTAAGATTAAATAAAAATATGGATTAATTGAAATGTAAATAAATGATCTCTTATTTGATTTTTTTTTTTAAATTGGAGTTTCTAGTTCAACATCTTTTAGATGAGTATTCTTTCATTCTATAATCTATAGTTCCACATTCTTTTCTTCTTATTCAATCTTTAATTCATTTTTTATAGTTGCCTTCAATTCAAAGAGATTGATCCCCTTTGAATGAACATGAATATATGTTTAGGTTCTTTCGACCCCCTTTGAATGAACATGAACATGTTTAGGTTCTTCCTTGGTTGTATTTATTAATTTGGATCTTCTTATCTTCTTTGAAAATTACATTACAAATGTATTCGATTTTCTATGTTCTTTAGTTCTATAGCTTATATATTTAACACATGTAATATACCCCACAAATATCTACTTCGTTGATTTATAGTCTAGCTTATACACACACACACACACACATATTTATAAAGTCTTATCCAAAAAGCAAAGGTGGTGATCTATTGATAAAATAATAAAAAAATGTTAATGCTTGTGCCTAGAATTTTATATCTAAACCTATACTATTGAGCATGTTCCTAGTGTTTTACATCAATGTTCTATTCATTCTTTTTGCAACTCAATTCTATTTGTGTGTGTATACATATTTAGACACACATTAATAATCAACCCATATTAGGCATTTGAGGGTTGCAAGAAAAGAGTGTTGAAGATTGGATTCAAGTAGCCATTAGACTCACTTGATCCCTAAAAATATATAGGTATTCCTCAACATTCTAAGAAGGAGAAATTATATGCCTTTAGCCTCATCACAACTACTCACAAAATAACAACTTCTCAAAAACACTTGGCCTCTTCCAACCACCAATCAATAGAGAAAAAGAAGAAAAGAGAAAAATATCTATAATAACATTATTATTATAAGCTATACATAGTCTAGAATCCAACACCCAAAAAGTGTATTCTCTAGCCAAAAATTATCATATCCATGACTAATTATAGTTTCCAAGTAGTATAATAATACTAGAAAATAGGGAGGAAAATTACTACAACCAACTCCATGACACAATCATAAAAAAAAAAACAAGGGAGAAGGGGAAATTGCATCTAGCTCCCTTGACACCTAACATAAACATAAATTTGTCAAAATTTCCTTCTTTCTCAAGGTGTACTTCCTTAGGTTTGTCATCTATCTCAAAATCACAAAAGCATCTAGAAGATTTGACACAAACATTAGTATTAATGTTTACCTTGAGACCATTCAAAAATTTTGTAATTTCCTTGTCAATCCTATAGATATTATCCATCAAATCATGGAAACATCATAGATGGTCTATTTGAAGAGTGCTTCCACTTGAATATTGAACCCATCTATGTAATCATGAAACATATGGGAACCACAACCATAAAAACATGAAGGCACAAGTCAAAGGTTGGGCTATGAAAAACATATTTCTTCTCCCAATAGATTGGTTAAGATCTAATAATATATTTGGCATGGCTTCTCTTATACCCACACAAGGAGTTTTATCCATGCTTTTTGCCAATTACCAAATGTGCCAACCCCAAGTCCATAATTCAAAATTTATTTTAGTACATGTATTCATAAATATTATTAATTAGGTCTATACCACATTTCATCCTCTTCCTCATTTTTCTCCCAATATTGATTTTCCTCTTAACCTTTGTGTTCCTATGCTTGCATTTGCTACCATTAGAAAGGAGGCTATTGCAATAAAGGAAAAAATTAGAGTCAAAGAACAAAAAACATCTCCCCTAAGCTAGAATCTCATAAGTTATCTTTACAAAACATGACATCAAACTATCACTTCACATCATGATGTTGCGCCTAAGAGATTAATCACAATCACACCACTTCCAAATTAGAAACATACAACACACTAAATGTCACCAATTCTTTAAGAATGCAAAATAACTAAATAGATATCTAGTAGAGGGAGACAATTTGCTACCTTCCTACAAGATTTCAGCCCCTTGCCATGTGTCCTTCACACTACATCATACCCATGTTATAAGGTCTATGTATATATAAGCATCACATCTAAAAATTCTTAAATGTTTGAGGGGGGGTTTCTTACTAGTTCATGCTATCTATGGATTCTTATCCAACAAAGTTGAGATGGGCAATCTATTGATAAAATAACTATAAGTGAATTTTATAATTCTATATATAATTTTCTATCTTAGAAATATATATAACTAAACATGTTCCTAGCCTTTTATATCAGATTTTTATTCATAAATTCCACAACTTCATTCTATTATTCTATTAGAGAGAGTGTGTATATACACACATATTGTTAGTTAACTTGGGTTAGACATCTAGGGGTTGCAAAAAAAAGCATAGAAGCTTGAATTTAAGTAGTCATTGGGATCATTTGATCCCTAAAATTCCACATGTATTCTTTAAAATTTTGAAAAGGAGAAATTATAAACCATCAACCCACAACTACTCACAAACTAGCAACTTCTCAAAAATATCAAATTGTTGAGAAAATTAATAGTACATAAATAAAAAATGTGTAGTGATAAACCATGGGTAAAGGTCTCATAATATTTTATAATCTCAAGAATCAATTTGTTGTTACAATAATCTATAATCAATCCCATAACAAAAGAAACATGACTAACTAAACCATAAAATGTATGTTTTCAAATCCTCTTTGAAGAATACTTTCCAAAAACAGGAAGTATGAGCAATACAACTGCATGACATACACATGTTGTATGGCCAAAAATAGTGAGTCCAATTTTTTTCTTTGGTGAGGCCTAATGGCCTCACTAGAACTACCTTCGGCATGGTTAGGGGGCTACACCCAACTCCCTCTACAACCCCCTAGCTTTCAAGCCTTGAGCTCAAACTATTAGGCCTTCAGTTGTACCTAGTGCATATGACTCACTACCAAGGTACTTGTTGTCAACTGCTTAATCAATGTTGGATAAAGAAAACCAACTTCACATGCCAACACCAAAACTCTTCTAACTATCAATCCACAAACTAAGAGAAACAAAGAGAATGTTCAATTATCTATAATATTATAATTATAAGCTATCCATAGCTTAGAAGTCAACACCCAAAGATGGAACTATATAACCAAAAATACTTGCATACCCATGACTAATCATAGTTTCCAAGTAGTATAGTAATGCTAGAAAATAGGGAGGCAAGTTACTACGACAACCCTATGCCACAATCAAAGACACAAAACAAAAAGGAAGGAGAGGTGAATAAAAGAGCTCTCTCCACCCCCCGTTACCACCCAACATACACATACATTTATCATTTCCCCCCTTTCTAAGGGATTACTTCCTTAGGCTTTTCATATATCTCAAACCCTTTCCACAAGTCCTATATACTACATCATGCCCATTATCAAGTCTATATATATAAGCATCACGACTAAAATCTCTCCAATGTTTTAGGGAGGGTTTTTTACCAATCCATGCTTCCCATGGAGTCTTATCCAAGAAAGCTAAGGTTATAACAAATAGTTGTTACTGTTAAAGACATTTGATTTCCACAGTCCATAATCAATGAGAGTGATGTTTTTTTCTGGATTTAAGTATGTACAATTTATTTGTATCAATGTTTTGGATCACACTTTGTGATCCATCATCAAGATGAGAAGAGAGTTGTAGGAGAAAGATGATGGATCACAGAATGTGATCCGAAACGTTGATGCAAATAAATTGTACACAGTTAAATCCAGAAAAAAACAGCACTCTAATTATTACTATTTTTTCTAAAACTTTGTATCATAATTCATACAATTGAACAAGCCCCTAACCTTATCCATTAAAATTCTATTCACTCTTTTATGCAACTCCATTCCATTAGACTGTATGAGGAGTAGTCTTCTACTTTTCTATTCCACATTACTTACAAACTGATCAAATGCATTTAAAAAATCATACTGTTAAACTTCAAAACACACAACACACTGCCAACATAACATAAATTAGTAGACAAAAACCAACATACTTGTTAAAAAAACCCAAACCTTTTGACATGGTTTGGTACACATAACTGTTGATTTGCTGTTACACCATAACAGTTGACTTACTGTTATATCATAACATTTCATTAATACACATAATAACTGCTGACTTACTGTTATATCATAACATTTCATTAATACACATAACTGCTGATTAGCTGTTACACCAAACGCTTCAGGTATTAGTGAACTACCAAATCAACATCGTTCACCTAACACACATGTTCACATTGTTAAAATCCCATTTACAGAAGTCTCCTCTGATTGTTTCTTCCTCTGTGTCACGTCTCTTTCCTTTCCTCGGCGAAGAATCTACACTATCGTACGCTTCAGAAGGAAATGTGACATAAATACTTATTCTCTGCATAAAGTCTGAAGATAAGATGAACTAAACACGGAAAATTTATCTTCCATCTCAACCCACGAAATGTTGTCGTTTTCAAGGCTCGTGAGAAGAGGGGGATGCGTTTGTCTTATCAATGGAAGCGTGTGCAGAAGCACTTCTTTCCTGAACTACTGATTTGACGGCTTATAATACGTAAACCTCAGCAAAAGTCACGAATAGATTTCATTGGCACAGAGAAAATATCTTTGTTTATAGCAATATAAAAACAAAGATAGATGCCAATACATGGAACAAATTATTTAATGGATAAAACAACAGTAGTATTGTACGTACACAAAGTCAATTTTTTCTTTAACTCTTTTTTGTAATTCTTTGAAACTTGCTGTCAAAAATTCAGTAGAATTGAGAGCTTAATTATATTCTCAAGTGAAAAGATTGAAGGGTATAGGCCTATATTGTTCTCTCTGCCGGCTTATAGCTCGAATGATTTTCGAATCTTTTGTCCCAGTATTGTGACGTCACACCACAGGAAAACAGGGTCAATACTATTTTGAAAATAAAAAAAATTATTAAGTTATTAAGTTTCAATTAATAGTCGATATTGGCATGGTGTGATGGTTTAAAAGTGGTGTTATTGTTCTTGCCACCAACATTCAAACCCCGTTGGGGTGGTATTGTTGAGTGGTTATATTGGGGATGAGGCCCCCCATTTGTGATCTCACCAATTCATAGCTCGGGGTAAAAAACGTTTACCCCTTAAATTAAAAAAAAAGTTCCAATTAATAAAATAAGGTGTAATGGTAAAATTTGTATATTTGTGTAATTTTTATTTAATTTTGGGTTTATTTTGATTGAATGATTCAATACAATTATACAATGATAATTGGTATATTTTTGTATTAAGTTTGGTTCTTTTTAGTTCATTCTATTTATTCGTATTTTCAAACATTTAATCATATTCCATCTTTAATCATATGCATCCGTGATTACTAGTTATTTATTGTACATATCTTCACACTATTATCTATACAGCCTGAGTTGGCCTAATGGTGGAGAACTTGTACTCTTGAAAGAGAGGTCACAAGTTCAAATCCTGCAGGGGGTAAGGTATGTACACCTCGTATTGTGGAGCACGAGTTAGGTGCCTCCCTCAATATTGGGAGTACGAGGAGTCCCATATTGTTGTAGGCCGTCTGTAGACCCAAAAATAGATTGTCGGGTATCGTGGACTATAAAATAATATTATTATTTATTCATTCTTTGTCTTAATATTTGTGCCCTCCTATCCTAGGTAAATCACATGGCACACGAGTTTGAACTTGAACCACATGCAATTGACCTCCAAATTTATAAAATTCAAAGTCAAAATTTACCAACTACTGCTCTTTTCACTAGTTGTTGGTAACCACCTTAATATAACATTTACATGATTTTTTAAGCCTTGTCTTTGTATTTAAAGACACTCAATGTGTAATTAATTGATAATAATTTTATCATCCAAAAATAAGAAATTACGAGTATCATCCTAGGAACACTTTAATTTGGAGCACTAAAACAAATGCTTACATCATTATCTACATCTATGACACTTACATGTTTGTGAATGTTGTCTTCAATATTCCCCTAAGGTTGTAAAACTGCTATATCAAGGGGTTGAATGAAGACAACTTGTAGCCTCTTGCAAATAAATAGGTCCCTAAAGTCATTTTTCAAATACCATGGCCAATCCTTGCTCATTCCTAGGTATCAATGTGTTGGCTTGTCATTCAAAAATGCATTTGTCATGTACCTCGATTATTACTCATGCTTTGTATTTGATCAATCATTGATAACCATTCTAAGGCCTACTTTAGTGGGACCCATTGATAAATTTATGCTTTGTCTTGTGTGTTTTTCCCCTTTAAGTCTTTGTTTTGTGCCTAAATATAAATATTTCTATATTTGGGGGGTTTGAGGTCAAAGTGCATTCTATTTTTATACTTTCAAAGGTCTAGTGCAAATGTGCAATTCCTGCAAATTGCTTGTTAGCCTTCACCTTCCTTCTTACATTACACTAAGGAATTTTGAAACTCTAAAATTATCTTGCAAAGTTACAAATTGCATCTCAACCTTTAATCTCCACCATTCTTGTTTCTCATAGAATTTTTCCTCTCAAATACAATTATTTTCTTGGTTTGCTTCTCTTCTTCCTTTCCCCACTAGGTTCATTCTTCAAAAAAAAATTAGACATTTCCTATAGTTTTGTAAAAGTTACAAATTATGTTTTGATTCTTGATCCCTGATTCTTCTTATGCATTAGACCTTTCCCCTCTCTTGCAATTAGAAATTGTACATGTGTCTTCAATAACCACACACTTTACTTTGTGAAGATCCAAAAATCTCTTGTATCCTAGTAATTCTTGCATATATGGCATCCTTTCTTTTCTTTCCACTCTTTTGTCATACTCTTTATTCAACAAAATTTCTAAATCTTTTGTAATTATGTATTGTATTCTAAACACTAAACCATAAAATCTTATGCTTAGTAGGATTTTTTTCCTCCCTTACAAATGTATTCAATTGTACCCCAACTTTGTTATTCCACCGTTCACTTCTTGTAGACTTCCCCTATTCAATATTGCAACACTTTGTGAATTGTAAATTGATCATTGAGTTTTGATTCTCACCAATCTCCTCTATGCACTTCCCCATCTCCATGTATCCTTTATGATGGTTCCTAGTTTGTTCGGGTAGCCAATAACTCCTCAAAGCACTGGGTCAACTAATCTAAGATATCATATTTTCATTAGCTAGTAACTATAGAGCTCCAAGCCCATGCTTCTTGTGCTCACATAGATTCTCCTATGTCATTGATTAGAAGGGTGATTTCAACATGGTCATGTTGGCAATATGTGTTGTCATTGATGTCAACTTACAATTGGTTGTCATTGATGTCAAGTGTGTGTACTGAAGTTTTAATAATACACTCTAAAGTTAGTTGATGTACATAGATATCTATAATTAATGCAATCATCAATACAATATTTAAAGAATGGTGATCAACCCGGTGTCTGAGTGTGATGTGAAGGCAAGTACACATGTTCTGATGTGTTTACAATATGTTTGCATTGATATTATTCCTATTTGGGGTACCGCACATGGAGATATATTGTAGAAGTTTTGTTAAGGCATTCACAGTGTATACTCTAAGACAAAGTCATGGTATTTTGGTCTGCATCCTTTCATAGAGAAAGATTTAGTCTTGTAGTTGAAAAGATAATATGGTCAAGATGTGAAGGTGTTATATCCAAGAATTCATGTCATTACACCTTGTATAGTGAAAGTTATTAAGTGACAAATTTCTATTTTGTGCTCTGATAGAGAAAAGTGTTGATGAACCTACCTATTGGAATACTCTGCATTCCTAAATAATGAGATAGATGTGGTTGTGTGGACTTGGGAATATGCTCAGAAAGGTACATGAGTTCATCCTTGTAATTCTCAGATGTTTTGGTGTACAACAATGCAACATCCTAT
>VDFB02325161.1:0-12548 GCA_007258455.2 Sequoia sempervirens | reverse complement strand
TGGTAATACAATCTTACACGATCGATGATGTTGATGTTTTTGTTGTCTTGTGGGCATATTCACTCCTTAAAATGAACTCAAGGATGATTGTCATTTTTGCAAGGAGTTGGGTTAGTATTAGTTCCTTGACTTATTAAGCCAATTCAAACTATTAAAAAGAAAATAGACAAAATGAACAACCAATTATGCAATTGATGTCACAGCGTAAACTTTTTTATGACATAAGAAGCGATGTGCTCGACATAAAATTTCCTTAGTCACAAAACAACTAATGTTCAACATTGACAACATCACTATCCCTAAAATGACTAGGTTGACGTTAAGCAACTAGAAATAGACTTAAGATGGTGACAACCTGTTCTATTCCTTGTATCTATTCCCTTCTCTCTGATGATGCTCTCACTCCCTTTCTTGGAGGGTAGAAACTTGTTTCCTGAATACAACTTCCAGTCAACAACACAAGATTATTGTTTTAGTAATCATTTTCATAATCCTCATGAGATCATCACATCTTGACAAATTTTAAACACATGTCAAATGTCAGTCAAATAAACATGACTCATGAACACATTAACTTTTCTATCCATTTTAACTAAATGTCAAATCATTGAAACATGCATAATCATCTACTAATTACTTCAAAGTAAGATTAAAACATAGTTAAAGTTAGGGGTGTAACATATCTCCCCCCCATAAGAGTCATCATCCTCGATGATCCAATGCCTTTGAAACCTTATAAGACAAAACTTTTGTTTACCATGCAAAAGCATACACATTTGAGAAAAACTTTGATATAAAATCATGGTAAACTTTCTATGTCATATTACCCTTTGGTTGTTGGTCCCATTGGACCTTGCATTGAAGAATCTTGATCATTACCACTCCCTGGTCCTATGCCTGTAAAACATTCTTAGAATATAATTATCATTTGTTATATACTTTCCAAATATAATTCATAAAAAGAATTATACTTCCTGGTAATAGCAGTTAATAGAATGATTCTATAATCAATCGAATTGGTAACATCAAGAATTTTGAAGAGTCCTTTATATCTAGGAATTTGTTAGGAATACATTCCTTATTTTAAGGAACTTTCCTTCTATAGCCAAGAATTGTGTTAGTCCACGATTTGCATTTACTTAAATTTTCTATCTAACATTAGCTTCCACCAATCTTTCTGATTGGTTTGATTTGTTTATCCATTTCTAACAACATATCTAGACTAATGCTAATCCTATCTTCTATGAGTTTCACATCTTTTCTATCCAATGTTTCAAATGGAGTCATCATGATAGCAAAATTATAGAAATTGCTGCCTCAAATTCCATAATAGATGGATACTCATTCTACTTGTAGCAATCAACTACTCTTACATAGGTTTACCAAGAGAATGATAACAAAGGTTAACAACATTAAATAAGTAAAGTGTCACTATTCATCAAGCAAGATATAGAAAGTAGCATCAACCTTCACTTTTCTAGCTGAAAAGGTTATTCATCAAGTACAAATTTCATTTATTTCATGCATCATTAAAATAAGCTGATAAGTAAATTCAAGAGAAAGGATCAGAACTCCTTTTCTAGTTCAACTTTCCTCCAAGACTCGGCATGCCACTAAAAAGAGGGAAATCATCACCTGGCTATTTTTCCTTCCAACCATAGACTTAAGCGGTTCCTCTGCACATTTCCTAATTGGAAGCGGTCCTACCTTTCGATGAAAGGTTATGTTGGAAACCCTCACAGTTGCCATCTGAGCTCTGGTGTGTACCCCCACTTAACCAACTATGTCGCACTACTAAGGATACCCTCCTAATAAGTACGACAACTCTGGTTAGCTAAGTGTCTAGACTATTGTCAACTGACAAGTGCACGTCGTGGCAACAACACTCACTATGGCCATAGTTTTATATACATACAGTTTGTAATCCACATAGTAATGGTTCACCCCCCTACTCGACTTGGAGAGACTATTCACTTAGGCTTACTGGACTACCTATCCACCCACATACCATAACATAAGGTTCAAAAGTGATATCTGCATAAGACCTCCTTCAGATAACTTACATATCAATTATATAACCCTAAAATGGTTTAGAACCAATTCCTTTCCATTCAAGGTTTCTTTCATCTGTAAAGCTAAGGACATATCAGGTTCTTTGTTACAATTTACTCCCTTACACAATTCCATCAGAGGCCCATCCAGGACATGATTGAGAAGACCATTAAATCAAATATAGTGAACAAGCAAAATTTATTGTATAGCCACCACAAAACTTAACTCAAAAGAAAATAATAAGCAATTTTAATTTCAACAATAAATCAACGAATGAGCTCTTCCAACAGGAAATCAAATTTTGACCAACCAGCCATAAGATAAACAATCTTCAAAAATTCAGTGGCTAGACCATTTCAAAATAAAGAATAAAACAATGACAATCCTTGCCAATATTAAATAGGAAATTTACCAAAAAAAATCCAAGGGAGTGTCACAATCTAGAAGAACACTATTAATGCACTACGTGACTTGACTAAGTCACTACAAGGGAGTAGATTGTTGCACTGTATTCAGATTTTCCAAAAGCTTACAGTGGTTTAGAGATTTCCTTACAAGCACATCAAATAATTAAGTCCCTTAAGACTTTTATCATGCTCAAAAAATTTTCAAATTAAAAAGTTTATAATAGATTCATTCCTATTTCCTGGAGTGTCTATCATTCACCTATCAGATGATATCATAAGATCATTTTATACAAAGATTACAATAAGAACAAAAACTATATTTTTTTGTCTTTTTCTTTGTTTTACATTATAAAACTCTATTTAGGTTACTTCACTGAACATGTTACTTGTTAAAAATTTAACAATTTGACTAAATATCTCGATGATGATTACATTCACTAATGCAATTGTACTTTCTAGCTCTACCAAAAGGCAAGTACTTAGTTCTCAACCTTTAATGATCCATTTATTCCACTTGACTCATTCCATGCCATCTAGAAGTTAGACTAGAACCATCTTTGGTAGGTGTAGTTGATATAGTTTCAAGGATTTACAACACTCAGATGCCCCTGCACCTGGTTGATTACTTATGGATCTTCCCATCCCTAGGTTCTTCTGAATTAAGATTGATCTTGAATTCATATAGACACTGCTCAACCCAAGCTCTTAGTCTGGTTAGTAACCGACCAATGTTTTAATACCTTCCTGGTCAAGTCTCGAAATCTTCCCACTATGCAACCTTAGTAGAATTATTTTTCTCTTAGAGTTTTAACTCCTTAGGAGGTTTACTCTTATCCATTGACTTGGTTAAGTGCTACAAAGATAGTCTTCTAGACAACTTCCTTGGTTTTTCTCTATGCCATTCTAGCATAAAACCAGTTTTAACCTTAGCCAATCTACTAGAAGTTAAGTGAATTTTCTTGTAATGAGCTCATAGGTCCATGTGTTGAACCCGATTAGCTTTGATACCATATGTAACATCCCTCTTCTGAATACTCAAGTAATCTCAAGAATTTACTGGAAGGTAAATAAACTTAGTAAACATGAGAGAATTTTTTTTTTAAATTAAAACATTTGTATAAGCACAAGAATAAAGTACAACTTTTCCAGATAAATTCGAACTTGAATTCACATGTAATTGTAACTAGAATCAAGATAATTCCTTAGACTATTCATTTATGTCACATAAGATATACTTAGCATAAGGAATAATTTTACTGCATAGGTTGATTGCCATAAACCATAACATGGAGTTCACTACATCTGGGATGTTGATGACAAACTTCACGAGACTCAGTGAATCTTTAGCTACAGAGGGAGAGCATCATCCTAGTGCTTTTCCTCAAACTGTGGACTCAAGTGGTCCCCCACACACTTCCTAACTGGAAATGACCCACCCCTTCTCGAAGGGTATAGATATAAGGAACTATGAAGTTTGTCCATCTAAACTTGTCCTGGTGATGTGCCCTACAAAACTCAATCTGCCACACAACTCTAGACTCCTTCTAACTAAGTATGATCATTCTGATTGGTCATGCCCTCTAGACACACACCTCTGACTCATCTTAGAAGCTATCTGATCCTATAGTTTTTCTTACTTTGTTTGGTACTGTAGACATAACTAGTCTATATAGAAAATCCATTCTAGCCAATCTGATTTAGAACTAATCCTTAATCTAGGATATACATTTGATGTAAAGATTTAGGTATTTCAACCCTTTTAAAAATCCCTCATTGCATTGTGGCAATATCTAGGGTTTATGAATTCCTGTCATTTTACTCTCAAGATTCAATACCCAACATATTGATGTGTTAAAACGAGTTTGAACATTATCATGGAATCTCTTAAGGTGTTATAAGACTTCATGTCTTGCTCTATAGTTTTCTCGACTTTTAGTGACAATCAAAATATATATGTACAATTCCATATCTGACATAAGAGTTATCGATTTCCTACATGCTCCTTGTTTTAATACTACGGTTTAGCTTCTCTAACCCAACACATGGAAATATCATCATCCTTGATTCTCCAAAGGTAGTAACATAAGTGTAACTAATTATAAGAACAAAATGCCTCTAGTCTCTCCTAGACCACTTGACATTGTTTGAATTCAAACTTTAAGTACATTAATGAACATAGTTTTCAAGGTATTTCCTTACCAATATAATATCTCAAAGAATACTATCATTTCATATCAATAGTCTTGATCTAAGCCAATATTTCAACCCTTAAAAGGTTTTCTTTTTAAAAGATAATAATCTATCTTCGACCCCTTGGTCTATTTGAGTCTACTGACTTTCAACCTAGGTTAAGTTATGAAAACATACATAACTTCCTTTCTTACATAAACCTTATCGATCTTATTAGTTTACCTCGGTCATATTGAATTGAGTTTATCATTGCATTGCCTAGTTTATTCTCTCTCCTGAGACAACATAGCACAAGTACAAATGGTTAATAGAAAGCCTATCTAAATTTCCACATCCCTAGATCACCTATTCTTCTGGATTTTTTTTACAAAAATGTCGTATAAAACTCAATTTCATAAAAGGAATTCTATATCCATAGTGCAACATTGTCGCATCAATATCAAAAGGATATTATTATCACTGGAACGTCCATTCCAAATAAATAGCAGAGATATGCTTCTAAAAGCAAGAATACATCTATTAAACTATCATAGTCTTCACCCTAGATATTCCATTTATTCGTATACTTCTCTTTTAAGGAAATACTAATTTGGTCTTTCCATTCTCTAGAACTTGTACCATTTTCCTTTTTAGGATGCATGATGCATGTTCAACAAGCTAATTAAAGATTACATAGATTCATCCTTTCTTTCTTGTAATAAAAAATTGTTAAGATATACATCCATAATAAACTCTTTATTTGCAAGCCCGTAAAATAGGTTAAGGATAGAGAAAATCATGCCTATATAATGGTGCTATTCTACACTCCTTACTAGCGATCCTTCTCCAAGCTTGTGGAAACAAAAAGATATATAATCTCTTCTAATCCTTCTTCGGAGCAATGAAGGTCTAAACTTTTGTAAAAATATCTTAGCACCTTAGGTTAGCCATTATTGGAATTTCTACACAAAATCATAGATCCAACACTTTCCTTCCCATTTTTCTATAAGGATGTTGTCACCCTGTTGTTGAAGAAATGTTCTCAAAGTCATAAGTTTTCCCTTATTTCAGTAATTGTGTTTGTTTTGGCAGTCTCAAAAACGTTTATTCATTTTATGCATATCCTTCTGTCCTTGCATTCCATATGGTTACATCTCTTCGAGGTAATAAAATTATTCTTGTATTATCTATGCTTCCGTCTTCTGCATGTATGTCTTTTGCGTCGTTATTGAATAGCAACTCCCTATTCTATGCCCACACCCTTCACTCGTCACTGCATGAGCTTGAGAATAGTTTCCTCTCATGAAAACTTCAATTCCCTTGAAAGACACCCTTACTCTATTGCTATCGCGCATTAAGTAGATTTAATAACTGAAGCATTATCAGACTTATATACATCAATATCCTAGCTCCACTAAGAAAGGTCGAACCAATGGGATCCACTATCCCTGTGACCAAAACTCCCACTTTTAAACCTTTCGCAGATCCATGTATGAGCATTGGAACCATTTTCCTCATTATTCAACTGCTCTCTCTGTAGTTATCTTCCTCCTCCCACTCTTTCTATGCAAGAATCCCTTCCTAAAGTTACCACCCTCCTGGCGTTACCCAAATGTAGCGGCTGAATACCAATGCAGTTGAGTGCGTCAGAGTAATGTTTTTTCCATTAACCAAAACTACCTCCTGTCTTTTACCTTTCACTTTTTATTAGTGTTCATGAATTTTCTTCTAGATATCAGCGATAAGCAACCTTCCCCCCCGCTACCACTCTTACTCGTGCCTCCCCCAAAATGCCCGCAAGAATTAGTTATAAAAACCGATATAAAGACGGTTATAGAAACTAGTTCTTGAAGCGGTTAGAGAGGTTATGTCTTTATGGCAAGCCATGACTTCGATGAGGATCTTCATTGAATTTCAAAATGCTAGAAACTTATGTCGCCTTCGTGGAATTTCCCCATAACCTGCCAGGGTTTAGCTTAGACAATGATTTACTATAATGTCCACTTTGAAACTAACTGAGCTCCTCTCCAAAAGAGTTGAGCTTACCAATTGAGTTACAACTTGAATAGTTGTCAAATATTAATAAGCGTCTTACATACCTTTTCAAATTTCCACCATAGACCAAAAAATAATAAAGTTTGCCCGAAGACAGATAAGTTATTAGCTTATGTGTGAGGAGCCACATTCCCACGCAGGGAATGCCCAAACATAGAGTTTGAACCTGTGCTAACTTGGTGAGATGTCCGCAATCTCAAAAAGATTTTTAATAATCTTTGATTTTAGACTTTTTCCACATTCACCTTATTGGTTGTCTCAATTGAGTTGATAAAACATATCAATATATCATGTTCCCCTTCATAAAAGGAGCCTTGTCAAAATAGTGGACTCAATGACTGGCTTAGTTGTTAAACGTTTCACCAAATAAAACACATATAAATGACAAATCATTCCAAAATTTAGGGTTGGTAACACAATCTTACACGATCGATGACGTTGATCTTTTTGTTGTCTCTCGGCCATATTCACTCCTTAAAACGAACTCGAGGATGATCATCATTTTTGCAAGGAGTTGGGTTAGTATTAGTTCCTCGAATTATTAAGCCAATTCAAACTATTAAAAACAAAATAGAGAAAATGAACAACCAATTATGCAATTGATGTCACAGCGTAAACTTGTTTATGACATAAGAAGCGATGTGCTCGACATAAAATTGCCTTAGTCGTAAAACAACTAATGTTCAATCTTGACGACATCACTATCCCTAAAATGACTAGGTTGACATTAAGAAACTAGAAATAGACTTAAGACGGTGACAACCTGTTCTATTTCTTGTATCTATTCCCTTCTCTCTGATGATGCTCTCCCTCCCTTTATCAGAGGGCATAAACTTGTTTCCTAAATGCAACTTGTAGTCAACAACACAAGATTATTGTTTTAGTAATCATTTTCATAATCCTCATGAGATCATCACATCTTGATAAATTTTAAACACATGTCAAATGTTAGTCAAATAAACATGACTCATGAAAACATTGGTTTTTCTAGCCATTTTAACTAAACGTCAAATCATTGAAACATGCATAATCATCTACTAATTACTTCAAAGTAAGAGTAAAACATATTTAAAGTTAGGGGTGTAACAGCTGCAAATCGTTTTTCTAAACACACAATCAATTTTTTTAAAATATAGTTAATTACCTTTACTTCTATGAATTCACTTTGTTGTGATCTCCTTTGACTAATTAGATCTTCCAATCTTCTACCTTTCAAGGTCTTGAAAATCACCTCTTGTTTTCTTGACAACAATTGGGGTAGCTTAACATTGTTACATATTTCTACATTTAGCTTCTTCAAATGCTACAAGCCTTCATATTTGCAACATCTTCCTTTAATCTTTGTTACTCCCACGATCAAAAACTTGTAACAACATCTAGAATATCCCCTTTAGAATAAATATTACATTGGTGGTGTTTCCAATCTTTTAACTATGGCTTCACAATATATTTGGACCATGCTGTGATCTTATCTTTAGATTGACAATAGTTTAAACAATCTTTTGGATCTTCCTTTCTTCAATCAGCGATCCCTTATTTTTTCCTTAGAGATGATTAACTTCCTTGTTGGACAGCTATAGTGACTATCATCACTAGATTTCACATCTTTGGCATTAACAACTACAATCTCAAATATTACTTTTATGTAGTCTTTCCTCTCATAGCTGCAAACTATTTACAATCAACATAAAA
This sequence comes from Sequoia sempervirens, assembly GCA_007258455.2. Taxonomy (NCBI): domain Eukaryota; kingdom Viridiplantae; phylum Streptophyta; class Pinopsida; order Cupressales; family Cupressaceae; genus Sequoia; species Sequoia sempervirens. The sequence continues at coordinate 4,173 of VDFB02325161.1, read as the reverse complement.
TATTGACCTACTCTAATACCACTATGATAGTGGTGGATGGAGAAAATAATCACATGTCAAATACATATATTTAGAAACATAAACAATCACATAGAAAGAGAAACTATAATTTTCTCAATTTGCTAGTGCACCTCACTTCATTGCTTCATAACATGATTCCAAATTCATTTAATGAATGCTACAACATTCCCATGATCTCTTGATTATGCTACACCTTGATTTGATGCATATGCAATTACTACCTCTTTTATAGAGGTCTTTAACCATTACAAGGATCTTTCTAGATCTTAGGTCAACATGAATAGACTATAGACCAACTTACAAATGTCTAATATTTTTCCATGTTTATCCTTATCTCTTAATCCTTATCTATAACTTTCTAGAACTTTACATTTTATATCATTTACTATTTGTCGTGTGGTAGAAATTACAGAATATAACCCACACTGACGATTCAGAAGATTGAGACTATATATTTACACAGCCACTGAGACAGGCTTATATTTCATGGATGATATGAATCCACTGACAGATGATTGACATTTCGAATTTTCAGTTGTAGATCTTTCTATTGTTGTGCATAGAATTTTTGGAGTTTTTTTGTGTTATTCCCTATTGTTATTGTTGCTACTGTGTTTTAGCTTGTTTTTTTCTCTGTCAAATATTTCTCTATTCTTCCCATTTGTTTTCCACCTATTTTTTGTTTCTACCTATCAACTTTTAAATTGTATCTAAACCTACACAACATAGTATGGATCTAGCTAGAAAGTAAGAACAAAACTTGAAGGTGAGTAGAGGAAATATTTAGAGAAAGAATTAATTTAAAAACTATGTAATTATTCACCATAAAATTGCATGAATTTACAAAGATAAAACCAATGTAGGAAATAATCAAGGAGAAAAAGCATGGGCATTTTACAAAAAGGAAAAGGAATTCCTTAGTTAGATTCCTATAAAACAAAGAAAGAATAGTTATCTTGATAAGTTGTGCTAACTCCCCCTTAAGTCTAACCGAGGAGACAAAACCCTAAGGAAAGGAAAGAGGAAAGAGGGAAAACCCTATCAGAACAAACCCCCCCTTAGAAAATGCTAATTGTGCATGTCAGCTACTATTCTACAGTGTTCTTCACCACAACAAGACCTTACAGAAAGTGAAACTTCTATTCAGTGAAAGTATTCATGAAGATGTTGGTAGTCTATTCAAAAGTGGAATAGTATTGCAAGTCAATTACCCCATCATGTATCAATTTACACATGTAGTGCATGTGGATCTTGATGTATTTGGTATACTATCATTGTATGAGATCTCTACAATACTTTAGTGTACTTTTATTATCGCACCAAACAATAATTGAATGATGAAAGGGGATACCAAGCTCAGTTAGGAAGTTTTGCAACTAAATGGCCTAAATGGTAACATAGATTGCACCTCTATATTCAGCATTTGTTAATGATAAAGCAATAAGAGATTTCTTCTTGCTTGACCAACAAATGGGACCTAATCCCAAACTAAGAACATATCCTAAAATGGACTTGTGATTAATGTTATCACCAACTCATTCAGAATCAATGTAGTCAACCTAGTGAATAATGAATCCCATAGTGGATGGTTCTTAGTACATATCAAAGTATACACTTAGTAGCTTTCCAATCTAGCTCTTGCGGCTCATGCATGTATCTAGAAACAAAATCCACTACATATGAGAGATTTGGATGAGAGTGAGTAAGATAAAGAAGACTACCCAGAAGATAGCAATACTATGTGCAATCAACCAATGGTGCATCCTTGCCATCCTTAAGCTTTACCCTCAATTGGAAAGGTGTGGTTGCTAGCTTACAGTTAGTCAAGTTAAACTGAGTTAGAAGATCTCTTACATACTTGGATTGAGAAAATTTGATTCCTAATTGTTTTTATCCAGTATTATGTCCAATTGAAAAGTGTAGGAGACCCATGTCTATCATCGAAAATATTTAAAGAAAATAATTTTTAATTATAGCAATGGATGTGGTTGAACTGCCCATTTCTAGTAGATCATATAGATAGAGCACTATGATCAATAAATAGTTATATTTTCTCATGATATAAACATTTGGATCATATTTTTATCACATGAAAGTTTGAGACAATAGATAAGAGTTTATTCTAGCATATCGAGATATAGGTGTCTGCTTGAGGCCATAGAGTGACTTCTCGAGTTTTCATACCAAGGATGAATTTTATGCATACCCTTTCAATTTCTCCATGCATATTTTCTCCTCAAGATCACCATGAAGAATTTTTTTCTTCACATCCATGTGGTGAATCTCTCACCTTCATACTACTACCATGGCAAGAGCCATCCAAATGGAGTTCATTTCTTCCACGTGAGAAAAAGTCATATCTTAGTTGACATGATGAACTTACTTAAATCCTTCGACTACTAACATTTCTTTGTATCTACTAGCATGTCCATATATTACATTCTTTTTCCTATAGACCTACTAACATCTAAAAATCTTGTGATTGGAAGGAAGCAAAACCAAGTCCCAAGTTTAGTTTGCTACATGATAGAGTTGTACTCCTCCTCCATGGCTGCTTCCTAAAAAGGATTCCTTACAAATTTTGCATAATTTTGAGGGTTAGATGTTAGAAACAAATAGACATGCAATGACATGATGGACTCGGTAGTTGAGAGTTCATGAGGGGCATCATATATCTCGATTAAGCTCCTTGGTATTTTATTTCTCATAGGGGTTACTAAATTACCACTAGAATCCCAATCAGGAATTGGATGTGGATCGTCACATGCATGATCATGTTCCTTTGAATCAGATTTAGAAATTCTAAATTCATATCAAAATGACTACATGTATAGGTTCTAAAATCCTTAAGAGGAGGAATCATAGAGGTGGTGGCATGTTCTTCCTTAAATGCATGTGGGGGACTTTCTTTAAATTAGGCACTCCTCCCAATGAAGAGTATTTATATTGAAAGATCTATAATTCTATAGCCCTATACACCATCTATATATCCAACAATTATGCATTCTTTTCTTTGAGGCTCCAAAGCATTCTCTTGTCTACAAGAATATGACCCCATACACATGATCCAAAAATGTGAAAATGTGTGATTTTTTGGTTGCATACGCTACTCACGCTTCAAAAGATTTTTTTCTTATGAAAAATTTGTGAGAAGATCTATTTTGTTTGTATGAACCAAAGTTGATTGCTTCACCCCACAATTTGGATGGAAGGTACCTTGCATGTAACATGCATCTAGCCATCACTTTCAAAGATTGACTCTTTCTCCCAGCTACATCATTCTACTATAGAGTGTAAGGAACTATGTTCTGTAACTATATTCTTGCTTCATCACAAAGATATTTGAAATAATTTTTGACATACTCCCCTCACTATCAATGGGGAGGATCTTGATAATTTTCCTAGACAACTTTACTACATGAGCTTTGAAAATATTGAGATGCTTAAACACTTCAAACTTGAATTTGAGAAAATAAACCCATGTGTATCATGTGCAATCATCAATGAATGTTAGAACATATTTTTCTTTACACATGGAAGGTTCTTGAAATGACCCCATAATATCACTATGAAGAAGCTCTAAGGGAGAGGAGGATCTCCATGCATTCCTCTTCTAAAAATTTTCTTATGGATGCTTTTGAAGAGCACAACCTTCACAAATTCCATCAAAAAATTCTATGTTAGGCAATCCTTTTACCATTCTCTATTTGCTAATTTTTTGCATGTATTTGAAGTTTAAGACTTGGCCAAATCTTTCATGCCAAATTCTACTCTCATCATTTGCATGCATTAGTAGTAAAGTGGAATCTGATTTAGCCAAAATGTAAGAAATTTTTTAGAAATGAGAATATGATGATTTTCCTTACCAACAACAATGTTGGAGTTTTCTTGCATTTCAAATACTCTCTACCAACCTTCAAAAAAACAAAAAACTCATCATAAACCTCAACATATTCTTTACCCACCTTCACATAAACTTCACCCCTCTAACCAACCCTGATACACCCTTTACCCCCCTAAAACTAATGTGTCACAACAACTGAGTTATGATACCATAGGTCATACATATAGCACTCGAAATAATCCACAACCATCGCAACCAATCCCACCCTCCTTACCTTTACCCAATCTTCCTAGTGCTCCTTGTTACAT
>VDFB02325160.1:0-42163 GCA_007258455.2 Sequoia sempervirens | reverse complement strand
AAACTTAAGTCTAAAACAAATATTATAATAGAATAAACTAAATGTAAAGTCTGAAAAATATATAAAAAATAAATATTAATAAAAATAAAAATAATAAATAATAAACTTATTAATTTAATAAATAATTAAGTAAAAAAGTAAAACTAATTGTAAATTTATTAGAATTGAAATATTAATAAAATATAATTCTATTTTTCATTTCAATCTTATCAACTTCTTTTCTTTTCTTTGCTTTTAAAACAAAAAGCTTACTTTTTTATTTGTTGGTAAGTACTACCATAGGGGTAGCTCTTGTCAATTGATTTAGAAAGAAAGATTACAATGGCCAAACAACAACAATGAAAAGAAAACCAAATAGTGCCCATCCGTTCAAAGAGCCAGTAGGTAAGCAACACCAACAAAGCCTCAAAAGAAACAAGGGTGATGCCAATGTTAAATTTCCTGGTCTTTATCAATCAAATCAAGTAATTCCCTGGTTAATGACTTATCCTAAAAAAAAATTATATCTCTCGACTATTCCATGGATGCACCTAGGTTTGCCAAGTGATCCACCACTTTATTCACTTCTCTATAAGTACGAGACATCAAATTTAGGAATCTAATTCTTTTAGACTATCTACAAACCATTCCACAAGGCCTTTAATCTTTCAATTCTGAACAGACGATCTTTCAACCGCATTGATGCTCAGCTGGGAATCCCCTTCGATTATCACTAATTTTAGACCATTTTCCAAGCAAAGATCCACCCCCCTCACCAAAGCTTTGAGCTCAACTTCATTGTTAGTAGCAAACCCAATGGTTTTAGCCAACACACCAACACAGGTCCCATGACTATCACGAATAATGCAACCAATCCCAGAGAGCCCAAGATTTCCCTTTGAAGACCCATTGAAGTTGAGTTTAAATCCACCAGTTTCAAGGGGCACCCATCTAGCATGTGCTCGTCGTGCCTTGGGGATCACAGGGTCAAGGTTGGGGGGCTTCAAACCTGTCTAGGCCTTTTGAAGCATGTTATCCTAACTAGTAAAAATGGTGCCTTTTGGTCTGCCCCACTTAGAATTTAAAAGTTCACATAGCCCAACTTCAATCATTTTTATGACTTGCTCAGTCGAGAGTTCTACATCGCAAAATATCCTCCTATTTTGTTCTTTCCACTATTGCCAAACAACCATTGAGGGTGCAACAAGCCAAGCATCCGCCCACACACTCTTATGAAAGCCCCTAGGCTAGCTACAGATAAAATCTTTAAGATCATTTTGTCTTGTAGTAGACCAATCAAATGAATGCAACAACCAATCCCAACACTGGGTAGCAAACTTGCAATTGAGAAGTAGGTGGTCAGAGGTATCCTCATTGTTGCAACATAAAGGACATCTACTAGGCCCAAGAATTCCAATTGAATGCAATCTTTCACCAGTTAAAATGCATTTTTGCAACATTGTCCAAAGAAAAGCGCTTGCCTTTGGAAGGACACATGAGGCCCAACAAACCTTATTCGGCCAAACCTTGTCCTCCCTTTTATCACATTGAATTTTGTATCCCACTTTTACAGAGTACTCGCTAGATTTTGTCCCAGTCCATATAATCTGATCCTCCAATGTGGTCAAAAGTACCTTTCGTGATCTCAAAAGTTCTATTAGAAGCGCCTTATTCAGTATCAGAATAATGTGCTCCACTCTTTTTACCCAATCCGTGAGGGAATCCCAACCATAGCTTCTAGCCACAAAGTTATTAGAGATAGTTATTAGAATTGAAATATTAATAAAATAGTGTTCTACTTTTCATTTTAATCTTATCAACTTTTTTTCTTTTTTATTTTTAAAATAAAAGCCTACTTTCTAAATTGTTAAATCATTTTAAAAATAAAAATAAAAAATGACAAGAAAATGTAGATGGTTGAGATTAATTGCATCGTCTTGAATCCTTCTCCTCAATTCTCAAAATATAAGGAACACCTTCATTATTATAATTGTAAAATTAAACCAAAAAAAATATTTATAAACTTACAATTTCTTAAAATATAATGATATTATCTTTTATGAAATATAATCTACTACAACATGCTTCATTTCTACATCCAAAACTAAATATTTACACATTCTTATTAGTACTTTCCCTCAAGCATAGTACTATTGCAATGAGTTTTGCTTTTTATAGTTAATTATTTATTAATAATTTAGTTTTCAACCAATCAAAAACAATATTTAAAAAAAATTAAAATAAAATTCAATTTTGTAAAGTCAACTTGCAAAATATTTAACTTTACAAATTATAAAGAATGATTTTTTATTTTTTCTTTATGAAGTCATTTCATTAAATCTTTCTAAAATAAATAAACATTACTTACTTATATATTTTTTTTAAAAATATTTTTTTTATGTATGTAATTGTTATTTTTTATAAAATAAAATCTCACAAAAATCATTTAACTATTTTATAGAGATTTGGATTCACACTATTAAAATATAAATTATTTAAATTAAATCTTAAACTATTTGACATTGCCACTTTTTTTTTTCAAATTTTATTACTTCAAAACATAAATAAATACAAATAAAAATTAAATTAAAATTAAATTAAAATAACTAAAATTAGTATAATTATTAATTAAATTATAATTCTAATCCTATTATTATTAATTATTATAATCCTAAAAGCATTATAATTATTATTAAGATTAGAATTAAGAATAAGGTAAAATTTATGGCTAGAACTATATAAAAAATTAAAATTAATTTTAAAAAATATTATTAATAAAAATCACTTAAATATAATTAATAGATATAATATTGTAAAATTTTACTGATCTAATATCTTTATTCCAAATGTTATTCCCAATATTAATTCATAGAAATTATTAATTTGAATGAAGATATTTAGTTGCACTTGTATCTATGAATCAAACCTCATAATTTACTATTATATATATATATATAGACATGAAATTTCCACAATCCATCTGAATGTGATTATACTATTTCTAGATTTTGATTGTGTGCAAGTTTTTTCATCAACGTTTCGGATCACACTATGTGATCCATCCCACCCCTTAAAGACTCTAGAGACATTTGTCTTAACTCTCAAGTCTATAAGGTTGTTTGTTCTTGTGGCACTCGTTACATTGGTGAAACATGGTGTTTATTTATCACTAAAATCAAGGAGCATAGTGCGGACATCATGCATGAATGCGTCAGTAAATCTGCACTAGTAGAGCATTCCACATCTACCAAACACCATATTTGTTTGGAAAGCACACAAATTTTGTGCAAATAAGACAACTTCTTCAGGAGAAAATTCAAGGAAGCCATAGTCATCAACAACCACCCCTCTAACCTCAATTGGGATGAAGGATAGAGTTTAAGCCTCTCATGGCATCCACTTTTGTTGAGCCTTGCAAGCCTCAATCACCCCCATTCTTGACCCCTCTCTTCCACCGCTCTCGCTCTTTCCTTCATCTTTTCTTCTTCCCCTCCTCATCTTTTTTTTTTTCTAGCTCTTATCATTAGCCTGCCTCCTCCCCTCCCCTTTGTTCTCTTCCCTAACCTCTCTCCCTTGTCCCTCTTGTTCTTGTTCCCTTGGTCTGGTCATCGCCTTTTGTGGTCCTTCCCGAGGCTCCTAGTTCTTTCCTTGGCTTTTGTCTTCTATTCATTCTTTTGTTCATTATCCCGTTCTCCTTTTTGGTTCCTTCTCCTCTCTTCTTTAGTTTTGTTTATTATTTGAGCTTTTTAATTTGTTGGTCTCTTTAATTAGATTGTTCTATTTTTTATCTGTTGGTTCTTCATTAGCTTTGGTTTTCATTTATTTCAATCCTCTAATTTTTGTCTATTTTATTTGAATTTAATTGGAGTCTTATTTCTTTTTTCTTTTTATGTTATTATTGGTAGTTTTATTTCTATTTAATAATCCTTTTTATCTATTGTTTTTTCTATTTTAATATGAAATTTATTTTTGGGTCTTATATTTTCTTTTTTACTTTTATTGTTTTCTTATTGTTTGTTTTCTTTATTGCTTAAAATTTTATCATTTTTCTTCTTTTTTCTTTTTTTCTTTAATTTTATTTTGAGTTTTTGTTCGTTTCCATATAGTCTTTTATTTAATTATCTTTGATGCTTTTAAATCTATTTCTTTTGTTAGTTCTTGTTTCATCTATTTTCTTTATTTTATCTTGTTTGCATTTTGTTCTTTTCTTTTTGTTCCTTTTAGTTTGTGGTTCTCTTTTTACTTCGTTTGTTTCTCTTTTTACTTTGTTGGTTTATTGTTCTTCTTTATTAGTTTTCCTTAATTAATCAAATAGTTTTTATGATTTTTATAGGTTTTTTTTTTAATTTTATTTATTTATTCTTCCTTTGATTTATTTATTTAGTTTGTTTTTTGTTTTGTATCTTTGTTTGATTAATATTAATATCATTTTGTTAATATTAGTTTCAAATAAAAATTTCTAGGATAATCAAAAGAAATTTTAAATCTAATACTAACAAAACAAATTTTAATAGTAATAGGTTTTGAATAAGTTCTTTAAGCTTATTCCTTTTTTAGGTTAGTTTACCATTCGCTTTAATAAGCTAAGAAAGATAACTTTTAATAAAAGGATTATTATTTTTAATAGTTATTTTCTTGACTTATTATATATATAATAATTAGTAATATAATATTTATTAAATATATTATATATTTAAAAGTTAGTGATTAAAATTAGGTTTATATTTATGAATAGTGTTACAACCATAGTTAGGGATAGAGATATGTCTAGAATTCAGATAATGGTTTAAAATTTATTGTTAGGGTTAGAATTAGGACAAGGGCTAGGGTCAGGGTTAAGATTAGGGATAGAATTAAAGTTAGGATGTGAATTAGGATTAGGGTTAGGTCATGCAAATAACTAATTTAAAATACTAAAACACTATACTTAACAAAACTTACATTTATTTATTTTTACATTAATAAAACTTATATTTAATTTTTTTTTAAATCTAAAAAACAATAATTACAATACTATAAAGACAAGTACTAATAACTATATGACACTTGTTAAAATTAAAAAACTATATAAATATATAACAAATTACTATCTCAACTCATTATTATCTAATCATAATATTTAAAATTAAAAATATATATTATTAATAGATGATTAGTTAATAAACTTAGCCGATGCTTAGCTAGTTGGTCTTGGTCTTTTCTATTCTATATTTAATAATAGTTGTGGTCGTTTAGAGCGTGGTGAGAAGAAGTTTGGTATTCAAGATATTTTTGATTCTATGTGTACTTCCATAGATTTTTCAATTATTTTGTTTGTTGAAGTATAAAGTGTTATGTTTTATAAGTTTAAATGATCAACTTTTTCTTTACAGTTAGAAAAAAATTTCATGATTTTTTAAGCTAATTCTTATTTTTATCATTAGCTTCGTCCACTTGTTGAACTCTTTTGTTTTTAAACTGTATAGCATTTTTTTAATATAACTTTCTATAATAGAATCCTTTCCAACTTTGAAATCAATATAAAATCAAGCTTTTAATTTATGGCACAATTCTTACAATTTTGAATCACAAATGTATTTATTTTCTACTCACATTTACTTATTTTCCATGCTAGTAAAAGTTAATAGAATTTTTTATTTATTTTTATAAATATTAATATATTGTATTATTTTAAAAGAATTAATGTTTAATTTTTTTAATAATATATATATATATATAAGTTATAATATTTTTTAATATTATTTTAAAAATATATAATGAACACTTGTAAGTTTGAGAAAGAAATTATGAACAAAAATATTGTAAAAGTTTTAAAAAAATAAAAAATTAATTTAGGTTAATCTTATTAAATGTATATATTTTAATTTAAATTGATGTTATTGACAATTGTGTGAATGATAAATGAAATCAATTAAATTTTATATTAATAGATTAATTATGAAAGGATAAAAGTATTTGGTTCTAGAATGAAAGAGAAGGAATAATTTTAATGTTGGTTTAAATTCCATCAATCTTAGGACTAAAATTGGTTCCTTTCTATCTATACTCTAACTTGGAATCAAGATATACTATCAGCTTTGCATAGGGTTGAGTCCATGGCTATAGGTCATTTCCATAAGTGTAAACATGGTATATGTATTGTTGATCTAATATGGTATACTGCACACTCCTAATTTTTATTTTTCTTGACTCTTTATGCTTTATTGAATGTTAATGATTAGTGATATTAAAAAATACCCTTGGGATGCTACCAAATTTCTAGGGCCAAGTTATCCTATGTTAACCGCCTATAAATATTTACTTTTGGTTGTAGAAATGATCAAAGACACCAAGATTCAAATATATAGATAATGATGAAAATCTAGATTCAATTCCTTCCATCAATAAAAGTATTCCTAATATGCACCTTTCATGAATATGAATCTTAAAATGAGCATGTAACTCAAAGTATTTAACACTTTCAAACATGCATGGAAATTAAATATTTAGACATGAAATATTATCAATGTCCATATAAAGTAATAAAAATTTCCTAATGTCATCATATTGACATGTATGCTCCATTGGAACCTTTGAAAATATTAAAATGTGTGATGTGTATCTTCTACCGTGCAAGAAAACATGAATATAAATTCAATATAAATGGTACTATCATTGATCATCAAGATAAGAGTGACAAAAGGAAGGGTTAAAATTCCACTTGCATGAAAAGTGGTTGCATGTTCCACCTAGCCTTGCTATCATGGGATGACAAATCATATTGGATACTAGCATTTTATGTGGTAATAATTTTTCTAGTCATGGTGGTAATTTTTTATGTAGGAACCTATAATTGTTTACAATCTTAAGCTAAGCATGTAAGCTTACAAATTAACAGGTCCCTAATTGTAATGATGTATCTTAATACAAGGTGTAACATGTGTTCAATAGCATGGGGAAGGTTATGTTTTCCCTAGTGGAACTCTTAGAGCATGGTTATGTCATACAAGGATATAATGTAATTGGGAATAAATTATTCCCTCTAATGTGGTAAGTTATCTCATAGAACATGGTTAGTTCATGTTCAAACATAATAATGTAATATGTGATCATAACAACAAATTTCACATTCAACCAATATAGTGTGATGAGGTGTAAAGAGTGTACATAAACATATTTTGATAATTGGTAAAATATCATAATTTTGATAGATAAGTATGTATATATAAATAAGTATTGATGTGATTATAAAGGAACCTATCATATTGTGTTTGGTTATATTAATTTTCATTCTTTATTTTTTGATTGATCTTGTAAAAAATGTTCAATGCACATGACATAATGATAACAACAATTTAAAATGGTACATGCATGATCCCATGATAAATTTGTATGAATAGATAAGTGCGATTTAAATTAATTTGGTACTTGGTAGGTATTATAGGTGAAAATTATTATCATCATAAAATTAGGGGAGTAATCAATGCATATGTCAAAAAAGTGGCTAAATTGTGTGTAGGCCATATGCAATTATGAGTAATATGGATCATCATCAATATAATTAAATTTAGTTCAAGAATAGAGCTCATATGATATATAATTTAAAAGTTAAATATTTTCACCCTAGATTATAGTTAAGGAGTGAATATTGAAAAGTTACTTTCATTTGCACATACACCCCCAAAGGATAGTGATTTCTAGAGCTAACAAGCTTTGTTGTGATTAAGCATCATTGTGTAGATGAGAATTTATGTACCTATTTGAGGTAATCAGGTTCAAGTCAAGATCAAGTAAAGAAAAAAATTAGATGATGAGAGTTTTCTTTTGGCCTTTTTTCTCATTTTTTATATTTTATAGTTTTATAAAAAAATGTGGTTTTATTGAAATGTGTATTTTTTATCACTTTGAGTTATCCACATATTTAATTTGTTGGTTGTGGGTTTTATCCATCAATAGAAGAATGGTTCACAAGTCTAATTTGACCATCATAATTAACCTCTACCAACTAGTCTATGTATTTTTTCATATTTTTGATTGATTATGTTGGGTTTATGATGTATGTATGAACCAGTGGCATTTTTATCCATGTGTATGTATGTATATTACACTAGATATTTGTGAGTAACTCAAAAATTTTAAGGTGGTGAGTATGAGATCATTGCATCCTGTATGTAGATTAAGTATTTTTAGAGGCCATGAGGATGAGGAACATAGATACCTTGCCTAATCTCTATTATAGCACATACATTCTCATCACCCTAATTGATAGAAGACATGGATACAACTGCATATCAATTTCCTATGTAGGAGATGATTGCAACCCTTAAGGATGAATAATACATTCTAGGCTCCTAAATAGAAGTTGGTGAGTGAAGAATTACCATACTACGCAATAGGAAGATCAAGAGTTATAGTAATTTGGTATACATGGTATTAGGGGTAAATAGGTTGGTGCACCCTCTAGTAAGATAATAATTCAAGATGCATCCTAGGGGTGCAAGTGGATGTTATAACTTATAAATGATATTCAATATTTCCAAATGGAAAGAGGTCATTGAACTTATATGATATTATTCAATCATGTGTAGAAGAAATAAATCTCTAGAGAGTACTTGTATGAGGCCATTATATGTTGACCCAAGGATGATTTGAACATAGATTTTTAATGTGATGGATATAACACCTGGGGCCACATATCTAATCTATATATGAGTGTGAAAGCATATTCACTTTACTTTATTGTTAGGTTATCCATCCACAAAAATAATAGGAGGTATAGAATTGGTGTCTTGATGAGACACCACCAATGTTGGTAGGTGGATGGAGGGGTAAAAATTTAAGGCCTAGTGATATAATTTTAATAGATTAGTGTTATGTTATATTACATGGATTCCACACTATTAGTTGGCCACAAACATTTATGATAGGTTTACAATTCATTGTATCAAACAATCATGATGAATCTTTATTTGTTAATCTATAATAATGGAGCTACTTTATTTTAGAAATTTTTGTGGTAGTTTAAAGTTAGGTAGAATGTGCCTTATAGTCTTATTATCCATAAAAATCATCAAATTTTTTATGCAAGAGGGTGATAGAGGAAAGCTTCCATTGAATGATCAAGTGACAACTATGGATGATGGGGTAATTCATTTATTATAGTTAGTGGTAGTTGATGATGTATTGGTATCACCTAGTTTTTTCCATAGATTATAAATGGGAGATCTAGAGTTATTTATATGCCCTATATCCTCTAGAGGAGGAACTTTCTATTTGAGGAGGTAATAAGAAAGGCGTGCACTTTATATTTCTCAACTATAGAAGGTTCTAGTTGATTTTGATTGCTAGGTTGAGGGTTGAGGTAAAAATTGTGTTTATATTAATCTTAATCTTTTTGTTATATTATTTTTATTTTCATATAATGATAAGAGTTGTAATTTTACATGGAAAATTATGAAGTATGTGTGACCCATTAGTTGACCACCAAGCACCTCAATTATGGTATTTGGGTAGTTCTAATAGATTAGATTATCTAAGATTATGCACATGATATAAAATTTTCTCCATTTTTCCAAGGATCCAAGATATAGTAGGTTGTAGAAATGAATTGATAATGTATACTCCCTTTGCATAGGAAATGAATATCATGGATATCAATAGGGATATTGCATTTGATGATGAGTGTAAGCATTAATTACACAAATAAAATATTTATTGGACCTAGTTTCTATACATGTAAATAAAAATGGGCTAAAGAGAGAGAGATGTTACAAAATGGGAGGCATATCCAATTATGCTTGCCCTATTAGTGATATATTTTTTACTTATTTGATGCAATATTGGGACACTACACATATGGATATTTTGGAGTTAAGAGTATCAAGATAGGCAGGCAACATGAGGTTATTAGGTAGTTTCATAAGAGAACTACTATTTTTAGGATAGATCATAGTTGAGATTATATTCATGAATGGGGATAAACAATATAGTTATCATAGTATAATGTAAGAGAGATCACCTAGAGCACCTCCCCTTAAAGCATGAAGTATACTTGTTTAATTTGTCTTTTTAGACATTCTTTGTATTAAATTTTTATTTATTTTACAATATTCAGTCATTTTTAGATGACTTATATTGAATAGATGATAGTATGTTTTCATGATGTTGTACCATGACTTTAGATTAGCTCCTTTACACATGTTTTGTTTTTTCCTCCATGTTTTAATTTCATATGTATGTGTGTGTATAAATAATTTATGTATCATGAAGAAATAAAAATATATTTGTATTTTAATAATTAATGGACCTTAATATTATATGAGGCATAATGTGATGGTATAGGATGTTTGATATCCCATGTGTTGATACCATGTTTTGATTTTCCTTGCATGTGTTCATGGTCAGAAAGGATTCCCAAATCAAGATCACATGTAATAAATGAACAATAAGCCTCAATAGGTTGTACAACTAGTTTTTTTTAAAATTTTCATTCATATGCATTATATCATCTCTTTGGATTGACAACCCACTATTTGATGTATGTGAGCTTCTTGTATAGTTTAAAATATCTATATTGACCTAATTTATTATTTCCTATTCTTGTTCTTTATATCCAAGTTTCTTTCTAATTTTGTACCCAAGACCATAGATTTGTTTGAATGATGGTCTAAGAGGTGGTAATTCTTTTATAGATGTATAATTTTAAGATCACATAAATATACCCATACACACACATGAATCCTTAAATATATAGATTCATATAAACATATGGAATTTCATAAGCTTTAGGATCAACATGAAACTCACCAATACCAAATGGAGTAATTTTACAATCCCATTTTTCACCATAATTAAAGTGTTATAGTCATAATCTAGAGATTGGTTTAATGTTATGCAACTATTAGACATATCCATTGGTTTACATGTATTTTATGGTTAAGATCAATTTATACACAAATATAACTCCTATTTACATTCATATTTAAGATATTGATGAAAAATGGAGGAATAAATACATAATAAAATGTAACCATAGATTCACAAGATGGACATTATAAGTTAGCTTGTTGGGCATCACATGAACAATGTGTCTAGTTTGCATGTTCTAGCTTAAATTATAATAATAATAGTATCCATGCAAGATTTATGTATATTATAAAATATTCTAATGATAAGGTCCAATGGTTTTATATTTGACACATCTATTTTTAATTGATTTAAATAATTAGTGCATATTTTAAAACTAGATGATATTACTTGATGAAAAATTTCCATATCTAACCATAATGTGTAAATGTAATAATCCCTTAATAATTTTCTTGTAGGAGATCTCAACATTATTGAATGGTATGTCCTGATATTCCTTATGGTCAATAGACTCAATCAAATATGTCACTAATTATAAAGTACTATTGTTCCCAACCTAAATTTTCTCCAAGGATTTTTGGACTATATCTCTATACAAATGTTGTGTACATACTAAATCCAATATAGATATTTAATCATGGCTATTTTACAATTTTGAAATAATTTCAAATTCATTTATTTTAGATATGATTTGAGGTGCAGGAGGGAGATTAAATGTGTTGGATAGTAATAAGTTAGTTGTGGTAAATTAAAATCTTGGCCTCTTTGTAATATTTGATGAGTATTCCACACAAGATTATAATCATGTGAATTACGGGCCATGTAAAATTTAGGTATATAGTAGAGGTATAAGCCATGTTGATAGATGTCACATTAGGATTGAAAGATAAATTAATATGGGAAAGCATACTACCTTGATATGAAGTAGGGCTAAAAAATTAATGGAAGCATGACCCAAACTTTTGAAAATAGTGTAAAAATAGTATCAAACCATTGTAATTTTCTACCACTTAAGTATGATGTAAACTTACTAGTCAATGAGGTACCATCACCTAAATTGTCATAACTAGAAAAAAAAAAAAAAGGACATCACATGTAATGATGCATCTAGATAACCATCATAATCATCATGTAATTTTTTTCACTAGGACCATAATATCATCATGAAATATAGGATAGAACAATAAAGTATTAATTAAGGAGACATGTAAAGCTAATGAATTATCATTAATGTGTACAAGCTATTGTCATGTGAAGTAGGAGTATGTAAAAGATTGCCATAAATGTGTGTGTGTGTGTGTGCGCATGCGTGCGTGCATGCGTGTGCGTGTGCATGTGCATGTAACTAACATGATAAAAAAAATGATCATCACTATTAGTAATTCATGTGGCCCTAAATTAGTGGATATGAGAAGGTAATTCATTCAATGCACATGAATTAGTGGATATGGGAAAAAAATGAAATATATTATATGTATCATCAAAAGTCACACTAATGTCATGAATGAGTGAAAGTAGTGTGATATCATCATTAGTCATCATACACTTGGGTGCATCACATGACAGATCCTTGCTTGATATATGCCCATCATTATCACAAGGCATAGAATCATCATAGAGTGCATGTATAAATGAAATATGTATATGCATATATGCACATATATATGTATGCATGCATATATGTGTGTGTGTGTATGTATGTATATGTATATGTATATGTATATGTGTATGTATATATGCACAAATACATATACATATGTGCATACACACAAACATACATGCATGCATACATATCTTAAATAAGCTTTTATAAAAGATATTCAATTATATCATTTTCAAGATACCTATTTCACTTTATCACAAATCCAATAAAAATAGGCATATCAAGAGTTAGTGTCTTTCACATAGAATTTCTAAGATAAATATACTACTTTATTATATTAATTATTTATCTTAAATATAAATTGTACACTTTACTTCCCTACTAACTTAAAACCAATTAAAGTGTCTTTCTTATTTTTCTTTATTATGTAAGACATTTTACAAATAAAACTAAAGCAAAGAAAATGTTTCTTAATCAAACACTTAATACAAAAAAAAAAAAAAATGAACAAAATTTAAATTAAGCTATGTACACACTACAATAAATTCTTAAAAAAAATTATAAGATATCAAAAGTAATCATCATCTACATAATTTAAAACATAAATTTAATAAAAGAATTCATGAATCCTAAGAACAGACCATCCCTGACAAAATAAAGAATTCTCTCCTAAAATGGAAAAAAAATTTCCCTACTCAAGAACTTCTATATACAAAATCTAACTCTCGGAACCCTATGAGAACTGTATCTCAAATTTAGCAAAGCCCTCTGTTCCATTGAGTTTTTGTTTCCAAAACTCTAACTATAATCATATTTATATAATTCACAATCTCTAGATTTCAACACCATAATCCAAATTCTCTCATTTTAGAGGGAAAAAAATTCCCAATTCTCTCAGATTAAGAGGTACTTGTATGCTAGATATATTTCCCTCACAATTGGACTTAGAGAATTAGCTTGCAGAAATCCAAAAGCAATTAAAAAAGGAACAATCTCGTGGAGCTTAAAATATCTGAGTACAGTAAAAACTTTTTAAAGGCTCTAGGCTGTCCTCTACATTATTTTTCTTGGCGAAGTTTCTTGAACAGTTCTATAAAATAAAATTAAAAAACTTAAATTCCAAGAAATTTCCCTTAACTATGGCGAAAGACAATGATTATTATTATCTCCCAGATATTACAAATACTCCAATCATTGTCTGTTGATATTTCTCTAATCAAAATATTTTTCGGCACCCCAACAGTATTCTCTTCTCTTCATTTGTCTATTCATATTTCTTCAGAAAATAATAAATATCTCACTATTTTATTAAATTCCCAAACCATGTCAGAACGCTGTCTATTCATATTTCTACGGTTAGTCTAAAAACTCACGTCATTCTGGGCTTTTAAGCCCTCAGATCTCAGTCAAGTTCTTCACTGTAACCGTTTGATATAATTGGGGTCTTCGGGCTAGTGCTTTTCCTCATACAACACAAGGCTTAGGAGAGAAAAAGATCTGGTTTTAGGAGGGAAGGGGAGACGAGACGAAAGGAGAGGGGAGGAGAGAGGAGACAAGAGGAGAGGAGAGGAGAGGAGGGGCCCTGTGTGAAAAGCTCCTTAAAAAGTGGGCGCAAAACTAAGAGCGGTGGAACACACGCAGGCATCCGTTAGAGAAAAAAAAGGAATACAACGTGCCCCCTTTGAATTATTTAATCCCAGAATAGACCCATTTAAAGCCTCGGCATTTCCAGATAGCATGCAAGGCTAAGAGTAGTGTAAGAGCATAGGATTGAAAGAAAATCCGGGTTTCATTCATTACATTTACAAAGCCTCGCTTGTAATCTGCTGTTTTTGTTGAACATCTAGTGTTGTTTGTGTAGAACATCTTCTTCTCACGTGCTGTAGGCCCTAAAGGCTGACTGACACAAGTTAGTGAAAGCCCAAAAAGGGGGGGAAATTACCGAAAGAAATTGCAGAATCTTTGGTTGATCATAATCAGAATGTCTGGCGTGTGGGTTTTCAGCAATGGAGTGGCCAGGTTGGTGTCCAATCCAATGGCGGAGCCGCTTGATGGATCGATGGAGGTCACGAGATCGAAACGCAAGGTGTTGGTCTACACTCCCACCAATGAGGTCATCACTTCCTATGCTGCTCTTGAGAGAAAATTGCTCCCTCTTGGCTGGGAACGCTATAATGAAGACTCTGAGGTGCTTCAGTATCACAAGACCTGTTCTGTGCATCTCATTTCTCTGCCCAGAGATTTCTCCAAATTTAAGTCTATTCACATGTTCGATATTGTTGTCAAGAACCGCAACGCCTTTGAAGTCAGAGACATGTATATATAACAGATGGAAGAAGATGGAGCTTAGTTTAGGAAGGAGACTTTAGTTTAGCTTAGCTTTTGTTTTATGTTTTGAATGGTTTTGCAGTTTGCCGACGGAATTGCAAACATAAGTGTCGAAGAGCGTCGTTATAGATGGATGTTATGGTGGTACTACTAGTTACTACTTAGTCAGTCTAGTTCTAAGGTCAAGGTCAAATGTGTGTTGTAGTTTGAGTCTTTTGGATTCTTATCTATATCTTATGTCTAAATCTATTGTCCTTCGGCTGCTTCGCAATAATTTCTCATACGAGTTTATCTAGGCCTAGTAGGTACTATTTTCTCGTTTCCTCGTGAATGAGAATTTTCTTTTTCTTTTTTAAAGCTTCCACGTACTCTTGGGGGATGCAGCAGCCTCGATGTTTCTGCTACGGAAAAATATGTTATGTCGGTGGAGATTTTTAAGAGCAGAAGAAGAGGAATCGGTATAATTTGTGTCTGTTACTTTTCTTCTTCTTCTGCTGCTGCAGCTTCTACTCTGTTATTAGTTTACTATATGTATGGAATACGATAAGGCTTCTTTAATCATTGCACACTTTCTGGCTAATTCATGCCCTTCTGTGCGTTTTTTCTGGCTTTTTGCACAAGTAAATGGAAAGGATCTCGGCTGCGTTATAGTTTGCAGATGATTTAGTACTAATATTTTTAATGGAGAGGATGAGGAAGAATAATCTATAGATAGTTTGCTTTATGTCTATACTCAAACAACACTTTAATATGGTGCTTCTTTTTGTGCGCTTGAATTCAGCTCTTCAATTTGTTTACATAGCCAAGAGAGATTAATCCTCAACTTGTGTCTGGCGAAGAGGGTACAAAGTGAAAATGGATACTGGTGCCTTCATCCAAAAGCTGATTTGGTCTTTTTGTGTCATGCAACTTAGATGACAACATGTTCATTGTCTTCTGTGAGAACCTGTTTTATTCACATATAAAGTGAAAAACGTGGTGCCAAGTTGTGTTTACAAGTAGACAGTTGTTTTCTTTATTACTTTTTTTATCATGATGTTATAATCACAACCTGGCACAATATTAGGTATGGAAAAACCAGATAGCACTAAACAGATGGGTCAACAATAACTGCTTTTCTTCTCTTGTTCTTGCTATCGGTTACAGTTTTATGGATTTGCATATTCTGAGTTTCACGTTTTAAATCGTTAAAAAGATTCATTCTTGACCTATTTTTTGACAATTCACATTGAATTTGCAGCACCCAGAAAACATAACATATATAATGAGAAGTGGTTCATGGAAATCTCTGTTTGCTGTAATGGTGAATGAAGTTTTGCATTTACAAGTCACAAAGCT
This sequence comes from Sequoia sempervirens, assembly GCA_007258455.2. NCBI lineage: Eukaryota > Viridiplantae > Streptophyta > Pinopsida > Cupressales > Cupressaceae > Sequoia > Sequoia sempervirens. The sequence goes on along the minus strand of VDFB02325160.1, from coordinate 26,070 downwards.
TGTTGGGCCTTTGACAGACATCCTACAAAGTGAAATAAATTTAACACATTCAATATTTTTAGTCATTGGTATGGATTTATGTTTACAACATTTTGATCTTTTTCTGTGCAAAATACCACTGGTGTTCTTACCCTCTTTTCTTCATTGATAAACACATCAAAACTTGCTTTCAAACAATGTATACTAATAGCGGTGGAAATTATATGTTTGCCCACCAAACAAATGTATACTAATATCATGAACGGTGGAATTATATGTCTGCCCACCAAAACAAATGTATACTAATATGATGAACGGTGGAAATTATATGTCTGCCCACAAAAACTTTTCATATTGGTTTCATAGAACTTTGGCTTTCTTAGTCTTACCTCGTGGTATACATTTCAGCAGGTTATAATGGCAGGTGAGCAAATTTAGAGGGATTCCACTGTCACCGTCTTAAAATCTAGCCTATGAAGAGATGAATATATTATTTGCCAGAATACTGGATTCTGTGCTCATTCTTGATCCCTATTTCGCAATCTGTATAATGGTTTACCTTTTTTTTTTTGAGATGACTAGTCTGTTTGCAGAAAAGAATATTGAGATATGGGTATTCCATATTCATTTCAACTCGTTCTGGATGCACAAAACAAAACATGTACTTTTTAATTGAAGGAACTTGATATACCTAAGTGGTGAATTACAAGCAATGGGTGTTTAAGAGGAAGAAGCAATTTTTTGTGCATTTATCTCTTGACTTCTATGTGCCCATTGTCGGTGTTCCTTTGATTCTAGTCTTTGATGTTGTGTTTTTCCCTCCATTAGGTTTGAAGTTGTGAATGTGGGAGTACAAGAAAATTCCTTGTGGACTATAGCCCAGCTATACCCTCAACAGTTAATTGGTGTGTCCTTCATATTCTGTTCTTTGGACCGGCCTTTTCGTTTCTTCTTTTGGTTCTATTAGCTGGGATGGGTTCCTTGACATTTGCCTGTTTTGGAAAACTACGAGAATCGAGCCATTTGATGGTTGGAGAATGAAACACTTTTTCTATTGAATGTCATGGGCTGTGGGTTGTGCAGACTCTTTCTCTTGGGGGATGTAAGAGAGCGGTTGTAACAGTATTTTAATTTCCCTGAATATGAGTTACCTATTATCTCTTCTTACCTGTGTAGTAAAATGCAGCATTCACTTCATTTTCATTTGTGAGGTGCACTAAGTCATTTTTCTTATGAAGGGATGTCCTGAGAGACAGTACATCCATTTTTTTCCTATTAACGGTTCTTATTCACAGTTTGGGTTAAGGATACAGTGGCTATGAATAGCTTTTCACTCGTAGTAATTGAGAACTGTAGGTTACATGGGATATGATTATATCTAAAATCAATGGCGCTCTCTTTTTCATTCTTTTAATTAATAATGCCAAGAAATGATTTTATTCTAGACTTAGACAGATCATTGCACGGAAAATGGGCCGAGGCAAAGATTGTTTCACTCTGCTCTAGTTATAATGGTTATAATGGTGTAAGCATGAGCCACTTACAAGCTTTACAATATTCTTCAATATTATGATAAAACACATTTTTTTTCTTAATGATATCAGATTTCTAGAATTTTTTTTTTTCTTCTTGCTTTCTATCATCTTGATGATGGATCACAGAGTGAGATCCCAATGTTGATGTTGATGCTCAAATAACTCCTGTTGGTTCTATTTTACAATGTAACTAGGTTAGTCTTCTAATCTACCTCTGGAATTGCCAATTCCAATCAAAGGCAGCTCGAAGGACCTGGACCAATTGACGAGGATTTTAAAAGCCTCCTACACTTCGGGCTCTGCAAGACCCGGGAGGGTGATATTTTAATGTGTTTACAACCTCTGCACCAATATCATAAACAACATTAACATATAACAGATAATCCCATTGAATAGCTCAACACAATAGGATAATATCAGATAGAATTGGCTATTCATCGATAATATCAACTATTTGGAGCATGAGATAATTACAACACAATCCACAACATGATATAGTCATTTGATTTGCAATTTGTAGCAAGCTCTAGGCAAAGACAAACAAATATTGAACTATACGAATAAGTACAACTTAGATCAGTGCCATATATCCATTGGGGAGTCAAATTCACAAGCATCTAAAGGTTTATGACAAATTTAACACATAACATATAAGATCCCTGATAACATTGCATTACAATCTCATCAGTATGCATTCTAACCCAATACTACTTACCAAATCCTTATACATAACATATCCACCTATGATCCCATTCAAGCATTTTAATTAACTCCTTGAATTAAAGCTAAAATAGAATCATACACACCACAACAGTGAGATGAATGAAACTACCCTTAGTTATTTTATTCAAAGTTTAGATATTCATGTACAATGGAGAGACATGAGCTTGAATTTATCATTTCAACTCAAATGCTAGTACTGTTATACAACATTAAATCTCTATGAACTCAAAACCTGTTACAGAATGACTCAAAACCTAAATTGTATTTTTCTCTAAAACCATCCATCTTTACAATTTGCTCTGCAACTTCACCTAGACTTGACCCAAAATTATCTAACTTGCTAACCCATACTTCTGGCCTTGAAATCCTTCTTATAGAGAATGAAGGAGAAAACAAGCATCGGGCTAGAAAGTACACATGTCACCAGCCAATTGAAGCACCTGGTGATATTCCAAAAATTGTTACAACAACAATCACCTTGGAGAATATTCTTGTTCATCATGTCAGCTGAGGAAAGTTGTTGCAGCATCAAAAGACCACAAGAAACCCATGCCGAGACTGTCATCAAAGAAAAACTAGAAGTCGTTGTAACCGCAACATCTGATTTGCCAATCATGCCAGTAGTCCATTCCTTTATTCTTCCTCAGTCAAATATTTAGTCACCCATTTCTGGTATTCTTCATCAGTCGGTGGAAATATTTGATGCAGATTTAAATTCAAGCTGTTGATCCTTCAGTTTGATCAAATCATTGAATGACCGCCTTTAAAGTAAGCTGACACAATCGCCAACATGACAGTAAAAGGCCCACCATAGCATACGCTACCAAGGAAGCCCACGTGGCAGTTTCCCGTGATATCGCAATCAATAAAGATCTTGCAACTTCAGATCACGCGATGGCGAGCAACTGTAGATCTTGAGCATCAGTGATCTCGTTCCTTCAACATGGTCACTAGTCTTATCATTAACCGTTGAGCAGTTTTCCCACCAATATTATAACAGATCTATCAATTTAAAACACGTGCACCTCAAGAGCACTTTAGTAACCTACCTTTTAATGTATTTAAGGCTAGATTAATGTGTTTCATTATTCTTTCAGCTCCACCAGATGAGACACGTGGTGATCACCCACGATATCGCAATCCTGCAACTTTTAATCACGCGATGGCGGTCAACTGTTGAGATCTGATGATAAATGATTGACGGTCAACCAAACCTATCTCCTTCGGCCACAGCAAAAAGGATACGTGGCACCCGCCCGTAATATCATGATCAACCAAAGCATTATGGTGGGGTCATCATAGGATGGCGGTGAATGACTCAGATCAAAGGACAGTTGATCAATGGTCAGAAATTTGATCCCTCAGAAAAGACACGTGGGGCTCACTTGTGATATCATGATCAATAAAGATCCTGCAATTCCCGATCATGTGATGGCAAGCAACAGTTGATATCTGAAGGCAATTGATCAATGGTAGCACTAATTTCGTCCCTCTGCAAAATAAAACATTTATTAAAAGGATGAGGGGGGCATCACTAGGCGGATGGTAAACAACGACATAAGTTGTTTTAAAATGATGAAGCACGGGGTCATCCAAGACTTAGGGAAAATGAAACCCTGCGGAGGAAATAAAACATTTGAGACCAAAGGGACCCAACCTAGATGAAACGATAAGACATAAGTCATTTTAAAACCCCTCAAAAAAGTAACAGCGAGATAGATCCCAACCAAGGCATAAAATAACACAAAGGTTTAACATGTAGGAAAAGCTAAAACCCCAACCTTAAGAAATGTCCAACACCATGAAAGACCAGCGACATAAGGCAGGGCCTGAGTGAAAAACAAGGTGCAAAAATTTGAAGTTCCATCAGTGGCTCCAATTGGGGACGTTCATTCCACAGGAATGAAGCGAGAATTCAAAATCTCAGGAAGAGTAAACCAAGATGCAGAGATGACCAAAAAGGGACTATTCGGACAGAACAACCCAAACTATGTACAAGATATATACAAAATATACAAACCTAAGCTATTGTTCATGGAAAAGAATACTTCAAGTGAAGTATAACTTCAAGAACTGTCCATGAACTGGCAGTTCAAGAATATCCCCTATCATATCTTGGAGGAAGTACAAAACTTTAGCCCACTTACCATTAATAAAAAATGGACCCAACCAGATTGCATCAAATTTCCCATGTTTCCCTTTATCCTCTAATCTGGCATTCCACATTAAGACCAAATCTCCATCTTTGAAACTCCTTGCAGTTGCCCTCTTGTCATACAAATTCTTTACTTGCAACTACAACTTTACATTTCTTTTTTGGGCTTCCCTCTTGGTTTCATCTAATTCTATAAGAGTTTCACTCTTAATTGCATCTCATCATCAATTTCATTATCATACATATGGACAAACTTGTACATTTCCTTTAAGTTATTTTGGGGAAACCTGGCATTTATCCCATAAACCAAGTCAAATGGGATACAACCTATTGCCTTCTTCATAGTTACCCTGTCTTCCCAGACTGCTAATCTCAACTTAGAATCCCAAGCCCTTTTATTTTGATCCAAGATTCTTTTAATGATCTTCATCAAGCTTTTATTGCTTGATTCTGCTTGTCCATTTCCCTATGGGTGATATGGTGATGAATAAGAAATTTGGATGCCATGCTTCTCACAAAACTCTATGTATTCTTCATCTCTAAAACACATTGCATTGTTTGATACAATCCTTTCTGGACATCCAAATCTAGTCAATATGTTGCTCATCAGGAAGTCAATTACAATTTTACTAATGGCTTTCTTTGTTGGAATTGCTTCCACCCACTTGGTGAAATAATCAGTGGCCACCAATATCCATGAGTGACCTCCACTAGATTTACATGCTATCTCTCCTACAAAATCAATACCCCACTGTTGGAATGGAGCTTGTACTATAACTGGTTTTAGAGGCAAGTTACCAAAAAACTTTAACTTACCAGAGAAACGCTGACAAGCATTACATGTCTTCACTAGTTGGTGTGCATCCTTAAAACTTTAGGCCACCAAAATACAACCCTCATTATCTTATGTGTAGTTGTTTTAGCCATATAATGTCCTCCACAAACTCCACCATGCATCTCACTTAGAAGTTCTTGTGCTTGATCTTGGTCAACACACTTCAGCATGACACCTTCTCTATTTCTCCACCAGAGATTTCCATCTATAATAGCATATTTGATAGCATGTAACTTCAATGTTTTTTTCTCATTTTCACTCAAGTTGTTAGGACATTTCATTTTCTACAAATAATATCACATCTCTATACCATTCAGAATACTCCATATCACATATGTGTGTTCTATTTTCATCTTCTATCAAATTTATCTTATTTTCTTGCAGATTACTTTGGGCCATGAGCTTGGCCAATCCTTGTCTTCTCACCAGTTTGGTAATCTAGACCTCAATGTTGAATTCTTGGATCCTATTTATCCACCTACACCTTCTTCCTGGCACTTCCTACTATGTGAAAATGTCCTTAACAGCAGCACTAGGTACATATGCAATTACAGTAGCTCCCATCAAATAAGGCCTAAAAGCTTTTACTGCTTTTACCAGTGCATATGCCTATTTTTCATTTATATCATACTTAAGTTCTGCAGCCTATAGAGATTTGTTGAAAAAGGCTATAGGTTGTTCAAAACCTTATGCATTCTTTTGCAACAACACAGCTGCAATTGTGTGGAAAGAAGCAAATGAGAAAATCTGTAAAGGTTTGGAAAAATCAGGGGTTCTTAACACAGAAGCCTCCTTTATTGCTTGCTTAATGGCTTGAAAGGCCTACACAGGCTCCTCATCCCAATCAACCTTGGCTCATTTCTTGAGCATTTTGGAAATAGGGTGAACTATCTCAGCAAAATTTGTCACAAACCTCCTTAAGAAATTTATTTTTCCAAAGAAAGATTGTATTCCTTTGACATTTCAAGGTTGTGGAACTTTATCAATTGCAATTACCCTCTCTGGATCAATTTTTACTCCATCCTTGGAAACTATATGTCCCAATAGTTTTCCTTCTAGTACTCCAAACACACATTTCTTTGGATTCAAAGAAATGCAATACTCCAAGGCTCTAATGAATATCTTCTCCAGATGCTCACAATGATCCTCTTCCTTATTAGAATATGCTATCAAGTCATCTTGGTAGATCACCAAAAACAAGTTAATGAAATATGAGAATGCCACATCCATGGCTCTTTAAAAAGTAGCCCCTGCATTTGTTAGACCAAATGGCATTCTTACATAAACATATGTTCCCCATGGTGTAGTGAAATTCGTCTTAAAATGCTCAGACTCTTTGACCATGAGCTGATTATATCCAGAAAAAACATCCATCATAGACATTAATTCACAGTCTGTCACTCATTGCAACATGGCTTCCATATTGGGTAATGGATAATTGTATTTTAATGAAGACACATCAAATTTATAAAATCTACACATAACCTAGTGTCTCCATTTTTCTTCCTTACTGGTACCAAGTTTGATACCCATGACAAATGTCTGATTGGCTTGATGATTCCTGCATCCCTTAGTTTCATTAATTCTTCTTGCATTTGGGGGACAAGGTGGGATTAATAGGCCTTTACTTTTGTCTGAATGGCTTGGCATCATCACACAAAGGAATTTCATGTTGGAAAATATCCTCCCTATATGCCTTAAGGTCATCATAGGACCATGCAAACACATGCCTAAACTTCCTTAATAAGTCAATTAGCATCCTTCTCACCTTTGGTGACATTTTCTTCCTAATATACACCTTTGGGGATGCTTTTGTTCCAAGATTTATCTCTTCCAAGTCATCAGGATGAGAAACAGTATGATTAGCCTTTGTCTTATCCTGGTTATCAAACACTCTTTCTAGTACAACTAGACCCTTGGGAATTGTGTTTGTCTTTAATTGAATTACCTCATTTCCAAATATAGTATCCTTACCATCAACATTTTCACCAAAAACTCCAAAGTCAATTTCTTGATTCTCATATTCACCCACACAATTCAAAAATATCAATATATCATCATCATTATCAAAAATTTGCCATTTTTTAATGTTATCAGGGACAAAAGGCCAGGTTTGCACCTCAACCTTTGAAATTCTAGCGTAGGTCATATCATCTGGTTTTAATGCAATGTTGGCTAATAGGTCTACCACTTTGTTTTGACCTCTCTCCATCCATCCTATGCCAAATGCATCAAAGCTCTCCAAATCATCCCAAACAACATTCCTATACTGTTTCAACCTCTTGTTCTTTGATACATACTTGGATCTAACTTGAGAGACCACAAGCTCAGAATCCCCAATTGCCTTGAGCTTCTTGATCCCATGTTTTTCAGCCAATCTCAACCCTAATAACAAGGCTTCATACTCTGCCACATTATTTGTGCATTCAAATAACAGAGTGAAAGAGAACCTGAATGTCTTTCCACTTGGTGATCGTAACAAGACACCTACACCAAACCCTTCTTTTGAACTTGCACCATCGAAGTACATAGTCCACAAGTCATCAGATTTTGACAATTGTTTTATTTCTGTATCAATCAATCTAGTAGGCTTATCACAATTGCTAGGGAATTCCTCAACCCTAAATTCATCTATACCACTGTCAATAAAACATGTCATATTCTCAATCGGGCCATGCTCAATCATATGAGGCACTTTTGATTCTCTTTCAATTTTGACATCCTTACCATCAATAGAGAAAGTAGCAAATGGAAAATCACATTGCATGTTACCCCCCATTGATGCACTCCATTTTCTTGACAAAAGCATTCCAAAATGAGGTGGGATGTCTACAACTAATACGGTCATGACTAAATCCTTGTCAGGGTACTGAGTCAATTTATAAGGCAATGCTCTAATAGTTCCAATAACTAGCACTTCTCTTGAATCCATAGCATAACATTTACCTTGAGCAGTATCTACTGTCAAGCCCATTGCCTCCATTATTTTGACTGGCATAACATTATTTGATGCCCCTGAATCTATCATACAGTTCCTTAAAGTTTTTCCATTTATATCCACACTTAAGAAAAAAGGGGTTATGTTTTCAAGGCACATGTTAATAGAATTTCCTAAATACACAGGGGGAATTTGTGACACAATTCCCTCCACTTCTTTTTCTTTCTCTTTATCCTTCACTTCTTTATCATTTCCTTGTTTAGTCTTATTACCATCAACATTTGTGATCAAGGCTATTGTTTTTTCTTTGTGTTCATTTATTCTCATCATTTCTAGTAAAGGTACAGTTACTTTAACCTGAGAAAGCACATGAAACATATCTATAGGTGTATATTTAGGCAAATTAGACATCATACCTTCATCAGTTTCCTTTTTCTCTTGTTGATTACTTCCTCCTAGCTTCTTTTGCTTCTTATCCTCTGCAACAGGTTCAACTACCTTTGTAATCACCTTTGTCTTCACCAATGATGCAGTTACATCTTCTTGAGGCTTTGGGGTCTCGTTCTTTTTTTTCCAAACCTTATCATTCTTAGCTTCTTTGACTTCTACAACATCCTTTTTGTTGTCAACCTTAACACCTTTGTTTTTATCCTTTTTCTCTTTAATAAACAAGCCAGCAGGTTTACCCTGCTCACCACCCACAGTTCTATTTCTCAATTGAAGTGAACTTCTCATTTGAGAAGCCATTTCTTTAGTCAATCTTGCAATATCTTCTTCTGACGGTCTCCTTAAGGACACTGAACCTTCAACCTCCTCCATATTGCAAGCATTATGATCAAAATCACCTTCCTCATCAGAAAAGACCTATTGATGATACATCTCACTTCTCTTCCTTTGATTATCCACGTCAACTTCCTGTATTTCATCATCAGAGGAACATTCTTCTTCATCAATGTATGATCTAGCCATACAAACATCTACATCATCCTGCTCATATTCCAATGTCTACTCATGAGCATCCTCCTCTATTTCCTTAGCAACAATCATTTGAGCAACACTACAGTAATTTTGATCATGTGGATGTTCACACTTCACACCATGGTCTATCTGGTACTAGATTTATTGAATGTTTCTGCAAGGGGTCTGACGTATGCTGATCATTTTTAAGCTTCTGGCTAGGAAATATTGGTTTTCCATCTTTTCAATTTGTATTGTAAGGATAATTTTGCAATCTAGGCTACCTATCATTTTTATTATAGGATTGCCTTTCATTTCCTATACCTTTCTCTTGCTTAGCAATAGTTTGCTTTATGTCTTTCAAGGTACTGTAAACCTTTTCCCACTTTTCATCATCTTTAGGCTTTGCAGTCGGAACCTTCTTAGTCTTATTTTTAGGATTTTTTAAAAGTGTAGGTTCTTCTCTCCTACCATATTTCCTAGAAGCTCTTATGTTACTTTCAATATTTATAGCCACCCTAAATGCATCCCTCATAGTCTGAGGGTCTTTATCTCTGAGGAGATATGCCATTTTAGCATCAAAAGCATTGAAATATGTAGTTAAGCAAACATTTTCATCAAGCCTTAAAACTTGGAACAACTTATACATTGCTTTTTGAAATCTTAAGTTAAACTCTGTCACAGGCTCATTCAATGACTTCTTGATGTTATTAAACTCATTTAGCATGAAACTTGCATTAGTTTTATCACCATACTGCTCCTTGAAACACTTTTCAAACTCATCCCATGAACCAATACTAGCATTAGATAGACCTCTATACCAATCCCTTGCATCTTCTACCAGAGATTGTACAAACAATTTCATTACAACATCTTCATTTTCTACCACATAATCATTTAACATATCCATGAAACCTTGTAAGTGTTCCTCTATTGTCATAGCATTATTGCCAGAAAACTTACTCATCTTTTCTCTCAAGTTAGCAAGGATGGGATTTGGATAACCAAGGATTCCATCAAAGAATAATGGCCTATATCTTTCCAACTGTATAGGTTGTCGTTGAAATAATCCTTCATTATTCTGGAAATCAACACCAGACCCTAAATCTTGTACTCTATGACCATCCTGATTTGGATTTACAAACCTAGTTGCATGAATCTTTGGGTCAGAAGGATTTGGAGTAATTTTAGGATTATTATTTAAAGCATCTTGATGATTTGATGAGGTTGTAGCTTGTGCAACCTCATCCGTGCTTGAAATTTTTAGGAAACTTATTTTCCTCTTCATTTCTGCATTTGTAGCCTCAATTTATGTTCTCTCCAACTCTTCTGCCAGAGCCTCACTTTCCCTTTTATCCTTTTTTAAGGCAGATTCTATTTGAAATGACACATGTGGCTGGAGATATTGTTGAGTGGAATTGGGAGTCACCTTCTCATTTATTTTAATCCCCTCAACCTTTTGCTTTCCTTTATCCAAGGAAAACTTAGGGTTTGTATTACTTGGTTGAGACTTAACATGATTCGAGGGCTTTGGGCTAGCAGGTTTGGATTGGGCATCAATGTGGCCTACTGGATTTTCTTTAGACACATGCTTTGTTTCCTTATCAACAATCTTCCATATAACTGGGTCCTCAACACCTGGTTTAGGTTCTTCTTTGTTTAGCAACTTCATTGTTGCCAACCGTCTCATCAACCTATCCCTTTCAATCACAACATTCCTCAACTTTGCTTCCCTCTCTTTTTCTCTTTTCACTTTAAGTTCAACTTGCTCTTGGATTTCTGGCCTCAAAGAATTAATGTCTCCAAAAACATCGTCAAGGTCAGGTAAAGTCACATTAGAACTCGATGTATCATCTAGATCTATTAAATTGACCCCTTCTAGTACATGTTTAGACAATAAAGGGTTTACATCATTTTTAGCAGAAGGAGGAGGCACATCACTGGTGCATTCTCTGTGATGGATTTGACTTCTACTCCCGCCTCTTCTCTTTTCAGCATATTTGACACTAACAAAACCTTTATTCTGGCATGTCACATCTTCTTGAACCGGTGTATTAAATAACGAATCAAAAAATCCATAACTATCTAAATCTGAATTTCTAGACACCTCTTCAAGATTTTTAGGAATAGGGTGTAAAGAATGACTTGTACCTTGGTGTACAGGATTCTGCAACGTGGGAGCAACATTACTAGATTTTGGTCTTTTCTTTATCCAGTCCTTCTTCATTTTGGGAAGTTCACCTTCCAATTTCTATTTGGGATGATTCTTCATGAATGACCTGGTGTTCTTCATTCTTCGTACTAGTCCAAAAGTTCCTTCCACTTATAATAAACCTTTCATTTGAAATAAAATGCACACTAGTGCAGAGACTTCCGAGTTGCCACCCAATTAGCTTGGGAATACCAAATACCTAAAGACAAGTGGTAGAATATAAAAACCTTTGGAACCTCGTACTGACAACACACAAAAGTTCTTTACAACATAACTCTTAACGCTTATGAAAATAGAAGAAGTGGACAAACCTAACACAAAATTATAGGCTCAACCTTCAAATCACAGAAACACTATGAAAACTCTATGCAAAATGGAAAACCGACATACTGACAAAGAATATTAAAATTAGCTCCCCAGTAGAGTCGCCATTTTTTTGGTTATGTTTTACAATGTAACTAGGTTAGTCTTCTAATCTACCTATGGAATTTCCAATTCCAATCAAAGGCAACTCGAAGGACCTAGACCAACTGACGAGGACTTTAAAATCCTCCTACACTTCGGGCTCTGCAAGACCCAGGAGGGTGATCCCTTAATGTGTTCACAACCTCTGCACCAATATCATAAACAACATTAACATATAATAGATAATCCCATTGAATAGCTCAACATAATAGGATAATATCATATATAATTGGCTATTCATCTATAATATCAACTATTTGGAGCATGAGATAATTACAACACAATCCAAAACATGATATAGTCATTTGATTTGCAATTTGTAGCAAGCTCTAGTAAAAGAAAAACAAATACTGAACTATACAAATAAGTACAACTTAGATTAGTGCCATATATCCATTGGGGAATCAAATTCATAATCATCTAAAGGTTTATGACAGATTTAACACAACATATAAGATACTTGATAACATTGCATTATAATCTCATCAGTATGCATTCTAACCCAATACTACTTACCAAATCCTTATAAAGAACATATCCACCTATGATCCCATTCAAGCATTTTAATTAACTCCTTGAATTAAATCTAAAATAGAATCATACACACCACAACAGTGAGATGAATGAAACAACCCTTAGTTATTTTATTCAAAGTTTAGATATGCGTGTACAATGGAGAGACATGAGCTTGAATTTATCATTTCAACTCAAATGATAGTACTATTATACAACATTAAATCCCTATGAACTCAAAACTTGTTACAAAATGACTCAAAACCTAAATTGCATTTTTTCTCTAAAACCATCTATCTTTACAATTTGCTCTGCAACTTCACCTAGACTTGACCCAAAATTATCTAACTTGCTAACTCGTACTTTTGGCCTTAAAATCCTTCTTATAGAGAATGAAGGAGCAAACAAGCATTGGGCCAGAAAGTACACATGTCACCAGCCAATTGAAGCACCTGGTGATATTCTGAAAATCGTTACAACAACAATCACCCTGGAGAATATTCCTTTTCATCATGTCAACTGAGGAAATTTTTTGCAGCATCAAAAGACCACAAGAAACCCACGCCAAGACTGCCATCAAAGAAAAACTAGAAGCCGTTGTAACCACAACATCTGATTTACCAATCATGCTAGTAGTCCATTCCTTTATTCTTCCTCAATCAAATATTTAGTCACCCATTTATGGTATTCTTCATCAGTCAGTGGAAATATTTGACACAAATTTAAATTCGAGCCGTCGATCCTTTAGTTCGATCAAATCATCAAATGACCACCTTTAAAGTAAGCTGACACAATCACCAACATGGCAGTAAAGGGCCCACCATAGCATATGCTACCAAGGAAGCCCTTGTGGCGGTTGCCCACGATATCACAATTAGTAAAGATCCTGCAACTTCGGATCACGCGATGGCAGGCAACCATAGATCTTGAGCATCAGTGATCTCATTCCTTCAACATGGTCGCCAACTTTATCATTAACCGTTGAGCATATTTCCCACCAAGATTATAATAGATCTGTCGATTTAAAACACGTGCACCTCAAGAGCACTTTAGTAACCCACCTTTTAATGTATTTAAGGCCGGATTAATGTATTTCATTGTTCTTTCGGCTCCACCAAATGAGACACATGTCGGTCACCTGTGATATTGCAATCCTGTAACTTCTGATCACGCGATGGCAGGAAATCATTGAGATTTGATGATAAATGATCGACGATCAACCAAACCTATCTCCTTCGGCCACGCCAAAAAGGACACGTGGCGCTTGCCTATAATATCATGATCAACCAAAGCATTATGGTGGGGTCATCACGGGATGGCGGGGAACGACTCAGATCAAAGGACAGTTGATCAATGTCACATGAATTTCATCCCTCAGAAAAGACACGTGGTGCCCACCCGTGATAATGCGATCAATAAAGATCCTGCAATTCCCGATCACGTGATGGCGGGCAACCGTTGATATATGAAGGCAATTGATCAATGGTAGCATGAATTTTGTCCCTCTGCAAAATAAAACATTTATTAAAAGGACTATGGGGGCATCACTAGGCAGATGGTAAACAACGACATAAGTTGTTTTAAAACGATGAAGCACAGGGTCATCCAAGACTTAGGGAAAATGAAACCCTACGGAGGAAATAAAAAATTTGAGACCAAAGGGACCCAACCTAGATGAAACGATAAGACATAAGTCATTTTAAAACCCATCAAAAAAGTAACAGTGAGATAGATCCCACCCAAGGCGTAAAATAACACAAAGGTTTAACATGTAGGCAAAGCTAAAACCCCAACCCTAAGAAATGTCCAACACCATGAAAGACCAGTGACATAAGGTAGGGCTTGAGTGAAAAAAAAGGAGCAAAAATTTGAAGTTCCATCAACTCCAACACAATCTAATCCAGAAGCAATACTGATCAACATTTTTTTCTCCCTACATAGGTCTCAACTTAGAGTGAATCTAATAGTTATCCAGGTTTTGTTTGGAGATTATCGATACCTATAGCCTCTTTTGAACATATGATTATATTATTCAATTAAAATCTATATAGAATTAATTAAATCACAAAAAAAATTAATATTAGTCAATTAAAACTTCTATAAATAAAATAATATAATTGAGTTCAAGATTTGATATTGATTTAGTTGTAATAGATGTTCTATTAATTTGATTCACTTTTATGATTGTCGATTTGAATCTTGCATCCAAATTTGAATTTAGCTTAAACTTCACTAATTCGAGTGTAAAAAATGTGTTTAAGATTGTTTTGCTTTGATAAAATCCTTTTATCAAGTCAATGATACAAAAAATGATCAAAGAGAGCAACAATGATGTACTTTGTCTAGAGTGTGAATACAATACAACTAGTAGATGGTAATGTTTTGATGCCCATAAATATTTTTCAAGATTTTTCTTATGTTTTATATATTTTTAAAATAAATTGGGGCGTATCCTTTGTATAAAACAACGTAACGTAGAATTTAAATGTTTTATGTTCTAGTCAACTCATAATAACTAGTTAGAAAGGGGGCATAGGCTCATTTAAAAAAAAAAGCTCGAGGGATCATTTTTATGCCCACAAATTTGACACATGTTAATCTTGCACTCATATCCAAGCAACCCATGATAAGGAATGAATAAAATAAATAATTAGGAAGTTCCCCTTGGTATGTGTGAAAATAAAATTATTTTTGGATCAAGATATTTGTCAACTTCCATGCAAAAACATAGTTTTGCACATTGTCATTTCATTGGAGGAAAAAGGGTCAAAGATATTCTAGATGAAGGGGAAACATGTACGATGCACATTTTTCACGATAATTTTTTTTTCCACTTTTAATTGCATGTGAAGTACTATGAAGATGCACATCAATGTAAAACAAATAACTAATATAATTTTTTTATAGACATTGATAAATGATATTGACAATGATAACACTTTTATATACATTCTTGCAATGAGTGCTCCATTTTGAAACTTGCGAGAACAAAAGAAAAATTTCTAATGAGTGGCATATGCCAAGCATTTGAAATATACATAAGAACAACTACTAAAACTAACTACAAAAAAAATTAAAATTAAATTAAATTTGTGAAGATCTTACAAACAAAGTTAAAGTGGTATTACATGAAACATAAATAGGATTTTTCATAGAATATAAATAATTATAGGATTATTCTTGGAGTAGATGTAAGATAATATTTTTCCTCGAATGGAAAAATGAATCTTTCTAAAGTGGAAATAATAACATGATAAAGCCAAGAATGGAAAGCAAATCATCATGTTAATGAGCTATTCCATGTAATCATACTTAACAAATGTAACATTTCTTAAAATATATGGACCTTCCAATTGGTTGTATAGAAGCAATGCAAGGAAGTGGAAAAGAGAACAAAGAATATGATCATATAAAACCACTTAAGAATATAATAATATAAATATATCATCATGCGATAAACATTTACAATATAGTAAAATTTAATCATGAGAGTACATGTGAAAGATTAAGCTAGATGCCCCCCCCCCGACGCCCCCAATTGTGCCCCCCAATGGTGAGAAATAAGCATAGAAAGAGGTCACCTATGGTCAAGGATAATAATGATGACACATAGGTGAAGCTCAAATAGAAGAAGGGTAAATAGGATAGGAATATATATAATCATCATTTGAAACTCCCCCCTATAAAATAAACATAAAAACCTAAATATCAAATGAATTAGTTCAATATAATAATGAATGAATCTATCATTTATAATTACATAGTTGTGAGAATAAAAACTATTTCATCATGGGTAACTATAAGCAAGATTTTTTAATATCTATCTTTTGTAGGCCTAGTTGAACCAATAAGAAATTCTCATATGTAGCTATAAAGTATATCAAACTTAGTGTAATTATTATAAACATGATATAATTAGTGAAAATTGCACACAATAATCAATATAATCATGAAATTCTCACATGAAGCTCAAGTGTTCAAATATACTATCCAAGAATAATGTATTTATAACAATATGACACATGAACTTTGTCTTTAAAATAAGTTGTTATCACAAAAAATGTCTCTAAGATTATTTTAATATCATATGTCATGGCTAATAAGGTAGGTGATCATTAAAGGTAATAAGTTATGTCATGCATAATTAGTTAGGTGAAAAGAGGTTAGGGTAAAAAACATGTAGAAAGGGAATACTCCTTTACCATATATGAGAGGTAAAAAGGAAATAACATTTCATTTTTACTGTCACCCTTGAGAGATATTATTCAATAGGGAAACCACAATTTTCCACTAAGGAAACATCACACATTTAGTGGATATAGATTGAGAATAGGTCATGGTTGGGGAGCTCTTGGAGCCATAAATCTAAATTCTTCATAATTTTTTCTAATTTTATTCCCCCAAATATGGGTACCATAGAAGTTTCCTTACTTTTATCATTTCAACCCCATCTACATGAAAGTAAATGAATCCAAAAAATGATATATGGAATTAAGTGATATTTTGGAAAGTGATCCACGTGTTTGACCCAATCCACTTTAAAATGATCTAGAACATATATTCAATAATATTATTCATTTTAGTCATTTATCATCACTTTTTTTGTCATGACAGGGTACTAATGATATGCATGATTTTTTCATGGATTTAGAGTGAGCTTGAGATTTGAAAGCAATTATGTAATTGCTAGATGTAGATTTTGTAACTGAGGATTTATTCTAAGGATTAGATTAGATCAATCAAATCAATATAAAAGATGAAAACCCAAAGATCTATCGAGTACAAAGGAAATTAAGCAATAAATGATTATACCTGTAAATCGCATTTTCCATGATTACCTCCATAGCACCTTCTTACTTGCTGGATGATATTGTGCCCTCAGATTCGTTGTGCGAGCAATCTGCAAATGTCTAAGACCTACAACAAGCTTTGAAGGATTTATGCAATGTCTAAATGCCTATGACTATGACAATGTCTATGAAAAAAATGACTTCTAATGCCAAATGACTATAATGACTATTAAATTAAAAATGAAGTTGTCGGATCCTGAAATTATGAGCAAAATTGTCTTTTATAGAAAACACAATTTTGAGTGGATGGATGAGATTAAATTCTAAGAAAGACCTAGAATGAGAGGTCTAGATTAAACCTGAGAATCCCTAATTAGGGTTAGGGAAAAATCATTAATCGAATGGTGAAAATAATATCTTAGATAGTCGGATCGACGGTGGAGAATAAATGAGACCAATTAATTAGAAAATAAAGATTTTCAAAAATCAAGAAGATAAAGATTATCTGATTTGCGAGATTCAAAAAATCAAGAAGATAAGATTTGAACTGAAGATCAGATTTGGAAAATCAAGAATCTGCCCGATTACTTGATTTTTGGAAGATTAGTTACCAATTTGAATTAAATTAATTCAAATTATGGATTTTATGAGATAATAAATAATCTTTTTCAGATTATTTACCAAAATAGACTGACAGTTAAGATTGTGATGACATTTTAAATAATTGATTTATTTAAAATGAGAGGAATATTAAATTGACAATTAAATAATTAAATTTAATTATTTAATTTAGAAGATAAGATTAATTAATTAATTAAATTAATCAATTTATTTAATTAAGACAATTAGTGACTTATTAAAATAAATAAATAAAACTTATTTGTTAATAATGAAGAAATAAATAACTTATGGGTAATTAAAATAAATAAGGAATTTATTTAATTAGAGAAGACTTAGACAATTAATGATGTATTTAATAAATCAATAAAATTATTTATTTAATAATCATGAAGAATAAACATTATTTAATTAAATAATTATGAATTATTTAATAATAGTCGAATGTGGACCAAGGACATAATTAAATGTTTTAATTATGCTAGGACGAAAGTGGTAAAAATGAAGCTTGTAGGCCTAGGTCATTTTTAGGTGTCTACATTTTGCCCCTCTTTGTCATAATGTCGCTTGTCGCATTGTGACAAAGAAAATAACTCAAAAATATGCCCTAGTGCAAAATAAGATGAGGAAGAATGATGAGGAGGGTTATGGTATGCCCCCTCGAGAGGAAAGACAGGTTCGAAGAACATGGGTGTGCTCTCGAAATTGATTAAAAGACTAGAATATGAAGACACGAAGAAATTTTAGTGCAAAAGACATGAATGCAATTCCTATATGAGATGGGAGAGAGAAGATGACAAGACAAAAAGATATGCATGTTAGTTCCTAGACCAAATCCTTCAAAACCTTACCGTAGGACTTTAATATTTATTGCTCTTAATCATCATTGGGCCAGTTGTTGTGATGGCTAACAAACACTATGATATGACATAGATCAAGGTGTACAAGGTCATACCATCACATAAGACAAGTAGTCACAAACAAGGATGATCATGACTCATACCAAGAGCATTATTGCCCTAGTCTTTGTCATAATCAACCACAAGCAGAAAAAGACAAAAAGGACAAGTCATGAAACGTCGTTGCTCCTCTAAATCCTGTTGCCAGGACATCCTTGAGGAACTAGCAACATGACTGCCTAAAAGAAACAAAATAAAGTCATTACCATGATATGTCATTGTTTTTCTAAATCCTTTTGTCGGGATCTCGCTGAGAAACTAGTAACATGAGTGTCAAAAGACAAGACAAATGTTATGATATGTTGTTGCTTCTCTAAATCCCGGTGTTAGGATCTCGCTGAAAAACTAGTAACATGATAAAAAGCCAAAAACAAATGCCAAGTGTTTGCCAAGTGTGTCTAGATGCCGAGTGCATTGATGTGTCAATGTAAATTTAAATGATGCCAAGATGACAAATGCCGAAGGTTGCCATATTCAGGAAGGACACATCCTAAATAATGTCAATGTCTAGGAAGGACACATCCTAAAACACCAATGTCAAAGTTTTGTCCTTTAGAAGGACATATCTTAAAGAACATTGACATCAAGAGGAATGATCCTTAAGTGTCAAAAAGGATCCCTCAAAAATGTCAAATGATAGGGACGATGCCTAGGAAGGACACATCCTAAGGCACCAATGTCAAAGTTTTTGTTCTTCAGAAGGACACATCTAAAAGAACGTTGTTGCCGAGAGGAATGATCCTTAAGTGTCAGAAAGGATCCCTCGAAAATGTCAGATGACAATTCCGATTCCTAGGAAGGACACATCCTAAGGCATAAATGACAGAGGTTATTCTTTAGAAGGACCCATCTAAAAGGTAACCAAGAGTTGATAGTTTGACTGGTTGTGATAATTTGACTTGTTTTGACTAAGTTTGACTTGTTTTGACTGAGTTTGACTTGTGTTGACTGAGTTTGACTTGTGTTGGCCATATGTCAATATTGTCATGATGATATGTGCCAATGAGATTGTCTTGCTATGATAATGATTGTCATGATGAGTTTTGTTCATTTGGGAAAGATTCAAGTTGTCTTGAAGACTTTTTGACGTGTGTCAGTGTGATGCCATGAACCCTAATGGACTGACCTAGTGTGGCTTTCAGGGCTCATCGATAGATGGCCTTGCCTACATCATACAATCAGAGACCTTGTAGTTCGACACGACCAATGACTTTGTCTTGGTGACCAAAGATTGCGTCATGATTTTATTTTGACAAACCTAAAAGGACTGGCCTAATGTCTCGGGGACTCAAATGTGACTCTTGCCTACGTAGCAAATGCACAGAGACAACGTAGTTCGGACAAATGACAAAGACTGATTGACCTAACTGACTTTAACAAGAGATGACACTATGTTTGCATTCTTTGAGCAATCTGATGTTTTGTTTGTGGTTTTCTTCAGGACGTTGTATGATTTTTAGGTCTTTTTTCAAGACTTTTTACGATGTTTTTGGTCTTTTTTTAGGACTTTTATGATGTTTTTGGTCTTTTTCGTGATCCTTTTGCAGGATGTTTTTGGTCTTTTGTCATTTTACATTTTTTGGATTTTGGACGCTTAAGAGGATCGCATGTCGGCAAACACCTGATGCCTTACACATGAGAATCCAAGGACAAACATGATAATTAAAGCCTCTAGTCGTTTGTAATACCAATCGGTTATGTGATGACAACGTTGTTTGACGTGGGAAGGACACATCCTGAAACAACGTGAGGACGATGACGATAATGTGATGAAAGTATCGTGGTCTACAGCCAAGCCAGGAACGTAGTCAAGTAATGTTTTGGATAATGTGTTTGTATGGATTAGACTCGTTGCATTTGGAATGACTTGGTTAGGACTAGATGGGATGATGATTATCCTTAGACCGTTTGACAAGGGAAAGCCAAGATAGGTGATAGGCATGAAAGGATAGGGGGTGGCCTTGGTAAAGGACGGGAGACATGAGACTAAGGGAATTGTCATATGATTTTCAAGGACTATGTCGTATAAGGACAATAAGATGATGACAGTCAAAGACATGATGTTTCAAGAATCGTGGTATGACCAGAGGATAGACATGTCAAGAGTTTTCCCAAAGCATGATTTCTATGTGTGCCGCTTTTATCAAGACCAAGGTAGGTGGGAAAAATAGACTAAAAATGATAGGTATAGATGCCTTCAATGTCATGAGGAAGGCTGCATGGGAAATGAGACAACTTTCCCAAGTGTAAGAGAGTCCAATATAGACGATTTATTTTGGCCACACGACCGGTTAGGTTTTCATCATGGTACTTATCCGTATACTGCTTTATTAGGGTTTTCTAATACAGAATTTTTCTCTCTTTACTATTTTCTCTTTGACTTTGATTTTTTTGTGTCACCAAGACACCTGTTTGCCGTGTTTTCATCAGTAAGGAGATGATTTTTTTAATTCTTACCTTTTGCATTTCAATTTTGTGGGATAGCCCTCGAATGCTTTTAGGATAACCACCCACTATTCTCAAATCCAACCCGACGGTGTCGCATGTAGACCTGCGCCATGATATGCCAATAATGACCTTGCTGAAGGAGTTGTCTTGTGAGGATCGTAACACTTGTATACAACTGATCGATGTCATTGTGATCCTTTCTGATACTAGAGTTGGCCTTATCAAAATACACACATCGCAATAGAGTGCCATGAGAGTCCTTGTGGTAAAGAGTTGCTGCCATGATGTGACGAATTTGTGACGTGGGATCATTGGACTTCTGTTTAGACAGATTTAAGGACAAAATGATGGTGGACATGAAAGGTTGGTTGGACGCTACCGCAACGCCTTTATTTTCCAAACCTTGGGATGGTGATATCGTATTCTTGAGGGTTGGTGTCAAAACCATCTTGCGCGTCTTCGATTAATGACCATTTTGAAGGAGGTGGGATATGTGTGTGTGGAGTCCCTTCTGTCTTGCGGTCTTTTCACATTGTGATTGGACTTTGTATTTGACTTGGTGTCTTTGTTTGATCCATCTTTTCTTGGGATCCATTTTAATTTCATTTGTCCAATTTTTCCTTTGTTTGATTCAATGGCCTTTGACATTTGATTTTGATCTTTGACTTGTAAGACTTTTGTTTTTGTTGGTCCCAAAGGGGAGGTTAATTCATGATAGAATGATGGTTTATGGTGTAGTGGCTGTGGTGTTGGTGACAATCTTATGACAAGGATTTCTCATGGACCCATTTTGACGCTTAGAACTCCCATACAAGGTTGCTCCCAATATCGCTGAGGTGTCACCGACATCGCTTTGATTTCATCGTCGAGGAATAGCCAAGACCTTTGATGTCTGTAATTTTCTCCAAGCTATATTGAGTTCTAGAATGTCTTTGCTCATGTATGCCTTAAATCTCTTGATATCAGATACTTTGACAAATCTTCTATTTGTGATGGTATTTATTGTTTTGAAAGCAAGATGCTAACCCATCATGATGTCTATGGACACTGCCACTTGTAATATTTTTATTTGCAAGAAAGCCTGCTCTGACAAAGATAGATGACCTTAGTTGATAAAGTGTCTTAGCTTCATTGTCATGTTGGACATATTCCTGACTAATATCTTTGGTCTGATCATGTGACATGTCAGTTTCAAATAATTCTATTGGTGCTTCCAAGGCAATGTTGAAGCCATCCTTATTTTTAGTGTCATAGAGCCCAATGGTTTTAGCTATAACTTGATCATATGCAAGCATGTCCCTAGTGGAAGATTCTTGTTCTGGAGGAATATCGTCTATGTGTCCCATGGAAGCAAGTGTCTCATCTTGGGAAGTGTCAATAGTCAAGGCTTGTATAGGTTCGGCAAGTGTTTGATCATGAATGGCGTAAAGGTCAAGGAGTGGATCATCTTGGACTTCTTGGTCAATGGTAGGGTCTTGGTCAAAGATGGGGTTATCGTAGATGATATAATCGGAAATGGAATTTTTGTTAAGGATAGGTGTGTTTTGGATGTCATGATTGTCTTGAAGGACATCTTGAATGGACTTTGAGATAGGGTCATGGGATGGACTACCTTGTTCTTGACATGAGGGTGACATTATAAGGTCATGCTTTGGACTTTCATCTTGACATGTATCCTCAAGTGTAGACGATGGGATGTGACTTTGAGTAATGACAGAATTTTCATGAATAGATGTGGCTTGTGAGGGGGTGACTTGAAAAGGAGTAATGACCAAAGGACTAGGATAAGATGTGGGAACTTGAACTGGACTAGTATATGAAGGACTAGGATATGACATGGGTACTTGCATTGGACTAGTATGTGAAGGACAAGGGTATGACATGGAGACTTGGATCAGATATGACATGGAGTCTTGGACTGGATTAGGATGTGACATGGGGACTTCAACCGAATATGCCATGGAGTCTTGGGTTGGATTAATGTAAGGTTGACTAAAATGGGACATGGAGACTTGGACGGGATCGATGTGGTATGATGTGAGGACTTGACATGAGTTGGTAGATGGTTGATAAGGCATGTAGACTTGGATGGGATTGATAGGTGAAGGGTCAGAATATGACATGGAGGTTTGGAATGGACTAGTGGATAGTTGGCTTCCCTTGTCAAGGTTAGGATAAGGGTGATAAGTGGATGTTTGTTGTGAATTACTGGCAGGATTTATGTCAAGCAACTGTTGATGGTGAGGGTAGACAGATGGAGGTGGAAAATTATTTATGTCAAAGCCTTGTGGTAACTTAGCCCCTTCATCCAAAAGCATGGCTAGATACCTTTGAGGGTCACGTAAGATTTATTTTTCTACCAAGAAGACTATATCAGGATTTTGCGCTGCAGCTTCTATGTCTTTGACATATACTCATCCATTTTGGTCTCTTTTTATGAATGGCTCAAAAATGTTTTGTGATGAAGATGGCATGTTCATGTTGTGACATGGGTCAGAAAAGGTCCAATGTTTGTTCTTGTCATAAGTGTTATTGTCGATATTGGGATTGGAATATTGTCCAAAGTTTGCCATTTGTCGTTGTTGTTTTTGAAGCCTAGTCTCAATCGTAAAAGGGATTTGCTTAGATAAGGATGACGCCAATGACAACTAAATGTGAGGATGATGACAACCTATGTTTTTTGGATTTTTTGGATAAAGGATGACAATGCAAGACTATGTTTTTGGATTTTTGACAATAAGGGATGCAATATGACAATGTTGTCTAAAGAAAATGACTAATGCCAAAGGACAATGAAGACTAAGATGACAAGTTATGTCACTAATTTTTTGTATTTTTGGAATAAAGGATGGCAATGCAAAGGTGATGATGGCGTTTTCCCAAAGAATGATTAATGCAAAAGATGACAAGGTTGTGAAAGCCAATATAGGGACTAAAGAATGATGATGTTTGACTAAGGAATTAATGTTATAAATGCCAAGTCTAGGTTCAAAATGATGACTAAGATGAACAATGCAAAGTCTAAGTTCAAAATGGGGACTGAGATTTTTTTTTTTTTATGTTTGAAAAGTTTGAGTTGTCTAAGGTCAATTGTTTGTGTCAAATTTGAATGTTGTGTATAATGTTTGAGTAATCAACAAGCACTTGAGAAGCACAATGTTTTCAATGTAATCAAACACACATGAGATAAGTATAATCCTAGGTTAGGCCATGACAGTATTCACTAGATTCCGTGCGGGTTTCCCCAACCGCATATCTGTAGCATGTGAATTGAGCTTGAATGCGGGCTCCCCTTACAGTGCACTCTCTTCTCAGGCCAACCAAGCTTCCAACCCCATGAAACTCCCATGGCGAGCTGATCACCTCTACTACAAACTGCGAAAGTGTGGATGCCTTCACACCGACCGGTGCTGCGCTAGCAAATAGAAGGATTTTGGCTTACTACACAAAAGTTTTTAGTTAGGGATCCCCATTCGAGTGGCCATACATGGGGCAAGAGATTAATCACCATTAAGGTGGCACTCCAGCCTGAAGAGGTTAAGCTCAATAGGGTTTAAGGGAGATTATGACTCCTGGGTCATATGACTTTTTATCGCTTGAAGCGGCCTTGGGTTTCCTTGGGTTTTGCGAACATATGCCAGGTCGGAATTGGCTTGTTTGGCTCTGTGCGTTTGAGGTCGCGTTGGAGATTGGGTGATGGGCGGGCCGTTTCACCAGAGTTGTTGGCGGTTTAATGCTTGAGATCCCAAAGTGTGAAGGATACTCGATATACCAAAGTCGGGGTAATAATAGATAAAATAAGGTCTGGTTTTCTGATCACAAGGTTTTCACCAAGTGAGAGCATACTCACCTACCCTTTTGAAAACACAATCAAGCAAAGAAGACATGAATGTTCTTTTTATGTGCACCAAAATTAAATGTTTGCTAATCTATGAAAAAAAAACAAGCATAATGTTTGTTTTATTCCATCTTCGACATTCAAATCTACAGACAAAATATTAGTAGTTTCTTTATTAAATGATCTTTGACACATGAATAATAACCACCACACGCTACAAATCTTGATTAGTAACAAAAAAAATAAAAAAAAAAAATTTATTGACAGCAGCAACTTAAAACAATGATAACTTTTTCAAAACTTAACAAAATTTTATGTGGTAGATATCCATGGAAAGCTGAAAATCAAACCTTCAAACCAAGAAAGTATTTTCCACAATTCTAGACCAAAAAAATGTTATAGACAAAAAGAAACACGGGTTTCAAAAGCTAAATTAAAAAAACAGCGATTAGTAAAATAGCCATAACTTTCTCAAATCTTAATGAAATTTAAAACTGTTTGCAGGAAAGCTGAGACCAAGATCTACAAAACCCAAAAAACATTTTGAATGATTCTATTCGCCCATTTTTCTGTGCTCAAAAGAAGGTGACGGGATTTTGTATGACTTCTTGGCTGTAACCTGCAAAACAGTTAAAGCAAAAAAGAAAAACACACAAATATTTCTATAGAATGTTGAGTTCACCAATGTAACTGAGGATTTCTAAGGATTAGATTAGATCAATCAAATCAATATAAAAGACAAAAACCCAAAGATCTATCGAGTACAAAGGAAATTAAGCAATAAAACGGTTATACCTGTAAATCGCATTTTCCATGATTACCTCCATAGCACCTTCTTACTTGCTGGATGATATTGTGCCCTCAGATTCGTTGTGCGAGCAATCTGCAAATGTCTAAGACCTACAACAAGCTTTGAAGGATTTATGCAATGTCTAAATGCCTATGACTATGACAATGTCTATGAAAATAATGACTTCTAATGACAAATGACTATAATGACTATTAAATTATAAATGAAGTTGTCGGATCCCGAAATTATGAGCAAAATTGTCTTTTATAGAAAACACAATTTTGAGTGGATGGATGAGATTAAATTCTAAGAAAG